>VZSF01006062.1:34188-55566 GCA_013398295.1 Chionis minor | reverse complement strand
TTTTTGGCTTTTCTTTTTTTTTTCTTTTCTTCTTTTTTTGTTATCCTTTTTGTCTTTTTTTGGTCTTCTTTTTCTATCTTTATCTTTTATCTTTATCTTCTTTTTTTATCTTTTTTTTGGCCTCCTCTTTTTTTGTCTTTTTTTCTCTTTTCTTTTTTTTTGTCTAATTTTTTGGCCTTTTTTTTTGGCATTTTCTTTTTTCACCTTTTTATTTTTTATNTCTTTTTTTATCTTTTTTTTGGCCTCCTCTTTTTTTGTCTTTTTTTCTCTTTTCTTTTTTTTTGTCTAATTTTTTGGCCTTTTTTTTTGGCATTTTCTTTTTTCACCTTTTTATTTTTTATCTCTTTTTGTCTTTTTTTTTTTTAATTTTTATTTAATGTAATCGCTGCCGTAACAAGCCGCAAAGTGGGTCCCTCTTCCACAGGGGGATGGAAAAGGGCCCCCGGTGGCGTTTGTCCTGGCTTCCAAGCAGGATCCTGGCTCCTGGCAGCCTGAGATGAGCTCAGGGCACAGGGCGAGATAAACCTGGGGTTGCAGCCAGGCAGGAGGGAAGAAGAAGCCTGGGGGTTTCTGTGAAAAAGCAGAAGAGTAGCCTTGTATCCCAGGCTGTGTTTACGTTTAAAATATATGTGCGTGTTCAGCAAAATGTTTTGTGCGCCTTCTCTAGTCGTTAGAAATGCTGGTGTAGATGGGGTTTTACAGGCAAAAACGAGAACTCTTGCCAAGATTAACTTATTTTGCTCGGCTCATTAGTCTGTGGGATAAAAGATTGCCACGATATGGTGGACCTGGTAAAAGAGTCTGCCATGAAAGCAGCTGTACCCCCTAACTGACACGGCCGCCCTGGGACAACTGCCCCTCAACCTTCTTTTTCTAATGCAGGCTACGCAAAAAAAATCACTGTTAAAAAGAAAAAAATATAAACTCCCCCCCCAACCCCACTATGACCAAGCCTATGTTCCTACCTGACTCCAGACTTGCTAAAGTCAGGGTTAAGCCAAAAAAAAAATCCACCTAACAACACACTAACGGTGAAGTGAGGTCTCTGTGATGGAAAGAATTACGCTGGCAGCCAAATGAGAAACAGCAGGATGTGCTTTTTGGGGTGAACTTCAACGGAGTTGTCATTTCACTCAGAAAAGTGCATGTTGCTTTTCAGGTGAATTAATGGTTGGAAATCTGCTACCGAAACACCAGTCTGGCCCGTCTCCAACCAGCCACAGGGCAAACTCCACGTAAAGTGCATCCCCAAAGTTCTTTTGGTGCTAAAACTGAGAAAATACTGTGGAACACGTGCACTTTCTATGAGGGTATTATTTCCTCAATAGCCCGGTTTCACACCCAATTTCAGCTTCTCTCATTGCGGACAGAAATGAGAATTAGAGCATGATGTAAAAAATGCTTCGTAGTTTTATTTGTTTAATTTTGCTCCCATGCTGCCATGGTCTCCCCCCCTCCCTCGCAGCCCCAGTCGCTTTGCTGTAAGCAGGTGCAGTTGCTTAAGGTCTTTAAGGAATTGTACGGATGCAGTCAGACACTGGATACGCTCACGGGCCCATGAGGACTCTCAGCCGGCGCACGTGGAACAGCCTCTGCCCTCCCAAACCTCCCCTGATAAACACTGAATTTGGGTGTGTTCCCCCCTCCAGTGAATTTGCACATCGGGCTGGCTGCGATTCCAAAGCTTCTCCGTCCCAGCCGCTGGGGTTACAGCCCCAGCTGCAAATCCAGTTTGGTCCCGGCCGCAGAGAGCGGATCGCATCCGGAGCTCGGCACGGACCAGCTCTGACGGGCTAAAAGCAGTAAAAGCAGGTTGTGTCACTTAAAGGCCAGTTAACGCAACCCGGACTGAGCGGGGGGACCACGCATGGCAAAGCGCCCATTTTCTTCATCAACTGGGACTTGAGTACCTGGACGGACGTGTAATAAACTAAACGCGGCTCATGGGAGCGCGGACAGAAGCACAAGGACCCCTCCCTCATCAGAAGCAAAAGCAGCATCTCGTTTACTCTGCTCCAAAGTGGGGAGAAATCAGTTGTATCTCAGTTATCGTGTAAGGGCCTTGGAGTCCTTCAGCGGCCTCACGATGGTTGGGATTTCACTAGGACAGACAGATGGACCATCTCCCCCTGACACGTCTACTGCCTTCCTTCCTCCCTTCCGCACAGGGACGAACTGGGGACTGCCTGTGAGCAGCACTGATTTAAATTCCAGCCTTTAGGAAAAGGCGAGGGCACCCAGCGGGCCCGTGGGAGGCCTCAGCACCTCTGCCGTGATAAACCCTCTCTCCTTGGAAGACACAGCCCCAGGAATTCATGACAATAGTAGCAAGGTGCTAATGTGGCTTTTAAAGTGCACCACACAGTAGCAAACATGGGCACGTTTAAGATTTTCTTTAAAAAAATGCCATAGCGGGTTTTTATTTTTATTTTTATCGGGCGTCCTTGACTCTGCTTATCGCACCGAACACCCAAACGCCATCTTGCCAGTTGTGGAGGTTGATCCCTGTGCTCCAACACTCAAAAATGGCGAGGTGTTTTTGCCCCGGCACGGCACAAACACGGCCATTCAAGGCAATCCACACCGAGGTGTTTGCCCGGCGGCGGTGGCTTTTCGGAGGTGGAAGAGCGCGGTCTTGCTCGAACGGGAAAACGAAGGGCCAGGTTCCCCTGAGACTCCGCTTCCCACTGCGGGGTCAGGAATGCACGGGGTTAAGTTCAGGCCAGGGTAGGCAAGTTTTGTGGAAATCCTTTGTTAGAAACCCGTGTTTCATCCGGAAAGGGACTGTCCTCAGGTCAAGGATGGTTAAAACAACCACATCTCCCTCCCAATTTCAAGGGCAGGCTCTTTTCCTCCCCTCGGTGTTTGGACTGGTTCCGCTGCCTTCCCATCCTTCCTCCACCCCTCTTCACCTCAGCGCGGCCCAGGGTGTGCAAAAATTACCCACTGCCTGAAAAGGCCTCTTTGAAACTGTTCCTACCTCTATTTTTTTTCTTTTTTTTTGGAGCTCTATTAGTTTTTCCACCATCCCTGTCCGCTGCACAGGAGTTCCCAGCACCGTGCTCCTTGGAGCACCCGCCGCAGGCTTCCAGCTGCTCCCTAACTCATCCCTCACTTCCCTGCTGCTAAAATGTGTTAACAGAAGCCGAAAGGATGGTCAGGACTTGCAGCTTTTCCATATACACAACTGCTAGAGCTGCCGTTTGAGTAAAGGAGCAGGAAAAGAGGCTCTCCCCAAAGAACCCCTACGCTACAGTATGGGAAGTGGGAATTTTCACATCAGTTCTCCCACTGATTTGCCACACAACTATCAACAAGTCACTTCGTCTCTCTGTGTCAAAGTCTTCCCATATGGAGAAGCTGCCCGGGGACTTACAAACGCCGTTGTGTGTTTTGTCGTGACCCTGTGGCCGAGCAGGAGCAAGCGCGCTCCTGATTGACCAGGGGACGGGGAATACGGTTTTCACGTCATCCTTCCCCTCGGGAAGGCTGGAGCAGCAGAAACCTGTGAATCAAACATCCTTCAGGCATACTTAACAACCTGAACCGTAAATCCCTAAAAGCCAAACGAGATCTTCAGACGTTTTAGGCACAGTCAGCGCCACCGACGAGCCCTGACCTCCCCCTGCTTTTTGGAAATCCCACCAGGCACCTTTCCTGCGGTGGGTGGAGTTTGAACAGTCTGACCCCACAAGCCCACGGCCCTTTTCGGGCGACACATCAGTGCTCAGGAGCCTGAGGCCCACCTGGGAGCCTTGGTCCCCCCCCGGGCTGTGGCTCTGCTCTGCCCAGCTCATCTCAGTCCCGGACCTCAGGCACGGCAGGAGCTCTGCCTCTCATTTTCCACATCTGCAAAGTGGGAATAACGGCGTTCCTTCACTCAGAAGGTCCCTGTGCTCGTTAAACATTTCAAAAGCATGCGGGAGAATCTTCAATTATCCAAAAAATCACTGCAAAGTTTCATTATTATTCCAACACTTACATTAAAGACACATGTCCTGGTAAGTAGCAGGCATGAGGAATCATTATGCTAATTTTAGACGGAGCATCTGCTCAATGTTAAATCCGAAACTTTGTCTTGAAGAAATAATTTAAATTATTTTTCTTCAGAATTGACATTTGTCAAACAATATGTTGCGAATAGGAGTCGCAGCCAACTATGAGTAATGCGAGCGGAGCACACGTCCTCCAGCACGGCGCAAAGCGCTCGGGGAGAGAGGTTGCTGCATTTTGGCATGGCAGGAATTAATGAGGAAAATGGCCAGGCTGACGAGCTTCCTGCCTCGGAGCCATCTCCGCCAGCTTCTGCCGGTGGCACAGACCCTCGCCTTGGGTCTGCCAGTGCCCCTTCCTTCTCCCGTCACCCCCAGCAGCCGGGGGTCCCCCATCCTGCCCCCCATGTCCTACCCAGCATCTCCCAGGGAGAGAGAGGGGCAGTGGGAAACCTGGGACCTCTCCCTTCATCCGTATGGATACCTACAGCGCCCAAATGGCCTTAAGCAACACGTATTGCACTGCTGGAATAAACTACCTACATGTCTTCTAGCACCTCTTACCTTATTTTTCTTTTTTTGCACAAGCACCTGAGCAGTTTCCCACTCACCAAACCCAGTTGTGCGAGGTGGGAATGGACAGGAGATTGCATCTTCCCAGCTATTAACCTGGGCACTCTCCGTTTCCAGCCCTGTTCGCACTGGGGGAAGGGATTCTGCTACCTTCCAGCATGTTTTTTGCCCTTCCCTTCTGTTTTGCTGTACAACCATCCTATTAATTTTAGGCCAGTCCTTTCCAGCGTGCCCGGGGAGCCCTGGGGATCCAGAGGCAGCTTCTAAGGGTTTGGTGAGTTTGTAACTAAGAAGAGCAAAGCCAGTGCCAGGAAGCTTAAATTTGCTATGCAAATGACTGCACCCCACTGGAAAAAATGGAAGATTTACAAATTTAAAAAAAATAAATAAAAAGGTTAAAACCCACCGACATAGACCAACATGCAGTAAACACCCCAATAACCACATCACCACACGTGAAACAAGGTGTTACAGAGCAGGCCCACGCCTCGCAGAATGGGTGCCCATACATAACGTGTGTTCATTTAAAAATTAAATAAGCATTTTTACCGTATATTTTGAATAACACTGTATACACAGGAGTCACGTCCCGCCCTGAGTAGTGCAAAAATAAAAGTTCCGTTCTGCTTCTAAGAAGTTAAAAGGTCACAAATTGCCAGGGCAGTGTTTGCTGGATAAGGTCTTTTGAATTCCCCCCAGTAAAGATCCTCAGCCCCGTCAGAAATTGCCCATCTCAAATATCCTAAACGCCTGTTTGTAGAATCAACCACTGATCCCTGAGCCACCTCCTTTCCGGCAGTAACATATATACGTAGTCCACGAGTATTTGTCAGCGTTTTAGACAAAATATGTCCCAGAAATGGCCACCAAAATGCAGTCATGCTGCCTAAAACCTCTTTCGCCTTAATTTTCACCCTGCCAACACTTTTCAAGTAATCACAATCATTTATGGCTGTGACATGCGCAACTGTCCCAGTGCAAATGTCCTACTTAGATTCATTTTACCTTTTACTGCCCTTTTACCTTCATTTTACCATTTACTGCCCTCACCAGGAATTCCCAAGCAGGGAGAAGCCCCGAGGCCTCCGGGAGGCAGGGAGGGAAAAGCCATATGCAGCGACCAGCAGGGAGATGGGGCTGCCACGCACCAAACAGGAAACCAAACAAAAGAAATTAATAACTAACAGACTATAGATAAAATACTCAAAGGGTGGGGGAGGTAATAGGGAAAAAAAATAAAAATAACACACACCCTGGAGAAAGCCCGCGGGTAAGTGGAAGCACAGGGCTTGGGCTTGACCTTCCACCAGTGTGGATCCCCTCACTCCCAGTTTACTCCGGCGTGAGAACTGAGTAACACCCAAAACTTTTTTGCTCCATCCTCCCTCGCCCCCTGCCTTGCTGCCTGGTCACGCCAAACCGTCGGCCACCACCAGCAGAGAGTGGTCCAGCCTGATCCTGGGTTTGGGACAAACAGCGTGGTACAGCCCGGAGCTGCTCCGGTGAGCAGAGAGAAGCCGGTGCCGCGCGGGTGGTTCGAGCTCCTGGGAAGAGCGTTATTTGAGTGCCAAGCTCAGGGAACGCGACCGGCTTTGAGTTTTCAACACGAGCTCCACGGTTTATGTCACACGTCCCAACCCACCGATGCTCAGATGTGGGCACTCCGCTCGCCAGGATGCTCGGATGCAGGTACTCCGCTCGCCGTGATGCTCGGATGCGGGCACTCCGCTCGCCGTGATGCTTGGATGCAGGTACTCTGCTCACCATGATGCTCGGATGCAGGTACTCCGCTCGCCGTGATGCTCAGATGCAGGTACTCTGCTCACCATGATGCTTGGATGCAGGTACTCCGCTCACCGTGATGCTCGGATGTGGGCACTCCGCTCACCGTTCACACACCTTGGCATGTCTCAGCACATCGCCAGCGGTGCCGCGTATTCTCTGTAGCGCTGTAATTACAGCTGGGATTAACCCCAGCGCCGCCATCCCTTGTGTTTTAGAGGAAAACATCGTGCAAAGCAACAGCTGGCTGCTTCTTCCGCCCCTCCAGGGCAGCGTCCCACCGTCGCTGCCGCTGCAGGCATCCATCCCGCAGGCAGAGGAGGAGGCAGCGTGTCCCGGTTTGGACTTTTGGCACTTGCTGTAACAGCCAGCTCCAGGTTTACCCTGCTCAGCCCCATTTTCTTCCCCAGCATCCCAGCAGAGGGGGGAGCCGGTGCTGCCCAGTGGGGCTGGGGGACTCTCAGCTCAGCTGCAGGATTTTTCCCTTTGCTCCGGCTGAACCCGGAGGTTCGCTTACTATTTTTAAAAATTTCCCTCGGGCACCCAGGCCTCTGGATGGACGCTCGTTCAACATCACCAGTATGTGCACGCAAAAGTTTTCCTCCCAATTTGCCCATTTGCCTCAATGGAGTAATTCTGAGGTTGAATTTGGCCCCAGCTTCTCGGTGGTGTTTAAGTAAGACAGTTTATGCTGCACATCGCCCAGGAAGACGTAAAATAACCAATGACGCCAGAACCATTGACTAATACATCCTCATTAGAGAAAAACTAGATTAATCCTAAAGTGAAATGGGCTACATCATGAGACAGATGAGCCCAAGGCCTGGATGGAGATGGACAACGACTTGTCTTCTTTTCTTCTAGAGATAAAACAATTGTGCATTCCCTAAAACTGCCTCCTCTGCTCGGAACTAAGAATAAACCTTAAGAATAAACTAAGAATAAACAACTTTTAATGCAGTTCTTCCAAATCCAGTATACTGAGCAGCAATTAGAAACTCTTAAAACTTTGAAGGCAGTAGCACCAGTAGTGGTGTGCGTTTGGACTGGAAGTCCACAAATACCCGAATCCTGTGAAGCGAGGTAATAACACATCGCTGGATTTTCTTGGAAGAATTATTTCCCAGGATGAGAGCTCTACCAGAAGCTTCTGCCGCTCTTCCCATTAATTGCATTACCTCATTTCTGCTGCCCGCTAAAGAAACTTGCAACATTTTGTCAGCTCATATTCTCTCTTTCAAGTCAGAATTAGCAATGGAAAGCCAAAATAGTTTTATTAGTGGACTGCGTCCTTTTAACAAACTCCAATAATAAAACCTCATAAGTTTTGCATCTGTGGCTACACGCAACAGGACCTTGGGGGCGGGGGGGTGCGTTTTGCCACTAACCGGCAGCATCTTTGGATGGAAACTCAAAGGAGAGCAGGCAGCAGCCTAACAACACCCAAAAAAGGGGGGGGGAAAGCATCATTCAGGCAACAACCATAATTTTATAGTTAAGATTATTTTTTTCTTCTGCATTTGTTAAGCAGGGATTTCAGTTTTTTGATGTATAAGAAAATGCAGGCAGCACAGCTTCTCCGAATTTACAGCATTTGTTCTTTAAGTATAGAAATATGCACCCACTGAATAATAATGCTAGAACCGGTGCAAAACTAGTCTCTGCAGCAAGCTTCTCTTTGTCCTAAGCGACCTCACAGCACAGCAACGTAGGACCTGAAATACTTTGCACAAAGGTAAAATTCAGTAAAATCTTAAATGGAGACTACACTAGGAAAAAAAATAATTAAGCAAAATTATGAATGACCGTTGCACTTAATCAATGTGCTCACCTACGTCACATCGGCTACTTAATACATCTCTGAGAGCTGTTATGAGACAAGAAATATTTCTATTTATTTATTTATTTATTTACCATGGCCACGCACTCACTGGTGGCTGAAAGGACCAGGCGAGGGGTGCAGAGTGCGGCAGCAGGTCACGTTGCTCACTTGCCACCACTTGTTAAAAACTTGGCTACTTGGTAGTTTGGGGACTTGCCTCTTTGTTTGGCATCCTCGTGTGCTGCCGCATAGCTCAAAGGAAGCCTTTAAAATACGGAGAAAAAGAGGGCTGGGGGTTTTAACCCTGCACACCTTTTCCCAATCTGCTATTCTTGGCAGCACAGGCCTTGAAGCTATTGCTAATAAAAATATATTAATGTCTGTCTTCTGCAGCACGCTTCCTGGCTGGAATTTATCTCGCCCAACTTCAGATTTCTACAAAGTAAATACCTCCACACCTCCTTTTATGGAGGAAGTCCTAGAGTTGATTCACTTCATTGCAAGATACACATTGAAAGTAGTAGGTGAATCATGCCCTGGAATATTTTTTTTTCTCCCTCCTGGCTGCCCAGGGAGAGTGGATGACTTCTCAGCTGGAGGGAGATGAGAGGAGTCCTGACCCCACTGCTCGCACTGCCCTGAAACTCCGGCAGCGTGTTCTTGAAAGGACGTGTGTATGCGAGTGCGTGAGTGCGCAGTATTTTACACTTCATCAAACCACTAAAAATGTCACTCGACTACCCTCGCTGCCGTTAGCGTGTATTATTAACACATTCGGTTGTCTATCGCTCGCTAATGACAGCCATGCAAAAAAATATATACAATTTAGACCAGGAAATTCATAAAGACCCTTCCAAATAAGAGGTGGTAACTTAGAACTTACAAACTTAAGAAATTAAGACTCCAGGTCACAAAAATACAAAAATAAATTCAAATAAACACGTGTGAAATGAAGATATTGGAAAAAAAACCCCTAATTTTCTAAACCAAAGCATTGCAGGAAATCCCAAAGTCACCACTGCAGGGTTTGTCGTCCCAGAACCTGAGCTGCCATTCTTGGTCAAAGAAAGGTCTATCCACTCCGGTATCCCTTCTCCAGAGGTGGCCGGAACGTACGTGGCTGTACCACCAAACTGCACCCAAGAAGAACAGCAAGAGAAGAGAGGACAGGTCTCTCCACTCACTGATCCAACTTCATCACTATCATGATGAAAACCCAGAACTGCGAACAGTTTGCACAAACAGGGGAAAAATAAAAAGTGCTCGGTCTGCTTGGAAGTCTACATGCAGCCAGTAGTTGACATGTCCCCACATGGCAAAGGAGCCTTTTGCAACGGCCAAGGTTGGGTCTGTGTATGCGGCTCCAACCTAACTGGGGCTGGAGCATTTTCAGGTGAAGTTCAACTGGGGCTGGAGCATTTTCAGGTGAAGTTCAACCGCCAGTAAGCCCCTTCGAGGAGCGTACGGGCTACTCTGGCACTCGGGGATGGATCCGACCCACCTGTGGACGGCTGCTCCTCCCAGCCCAGTGCCAGGGACTGGGCAGGATAGTTCTAATTTAGCCAGGAGTTGGCTAACGTCCTTCCAAACTTAAGTTTTGACAACTTGAAAGTAAACAGTCCACAGGCAAGATCCCAGCTCTCATAATGCAACTGTTCCTTGGGGTTCTTTTAGGCTGGCTATCCCATAAACTGCATGGCTACACATCTTGTTAAGGACTGAGGGAGTTCTCATAACCACCAGGACAACCCCTGATAAACTTACTCCGCATGAGAAGATATTTCCCTCCTTATTTTTATGTTTTTCTGCCGTCCTATATTCTCTCTCCTGCACTCAGGGTCACACAAGCAACTGAAAGAGGATGAACTGGCCATGGAGATGATTTGGGAATTTACTCCCGAGCCAGACAATGTGCCAATAGTCTAGGAAATGAGAATGCAGATTTCTGGGAATCCTGGGAATGGCACTGAGACTCCAGAACACTGAAACGCAGCCGAGAGGTCCACTCCTAACCAAGGGGTACACACCAGTCCTGCCAGGCACCACCCCCCGAGCAAAGGACACAAGGAAAGGCTGCTCTGCCATGGGAGTCTCCTGCTGAGAGCAGATTCTGCAGGAGGAGGATGGGGAAAGCTCCCGTAGGTTTGTGTCTGCAGCAGGGATGCTGGCAGACCGGTTTTTGTTGCGTGTGCGAGCGCACAGATGTCTTATTTCAGCGATTTGCGTGCTCTACCTTAGAATGCAATGAAGGTCTTTGACATTTTTTTAATGTGAAAAATGAGATCAGGAGGAAAACCCTCCCTCTTGGCTTGTGTCAATTTGCCCTTTAAAGTGTTCAGCTACAATGAGGGAAGCTCAGATGAGATCTGAATTTCTCCATCCGGGTGAGCATCCTAATAACCTGGCAGGTCTGAGGTGGATCATAACCTACTCCACATCAGGCACTGGATCTGTCTTACACAAACAATTAGTTATTCAGAGAGGAAAAAAAAAATCAGGTGGGGTTTTCCATGTATCAAAAAACCCAGCAAGAGCAAGGGAGTCCCACACGTGGGACTCAGATACGTCTGTCTCTGCTCGGGACCTCCCAGGAGCCTCCATGACGGACTTCTTTCCAGATCCAAAAAAATCATGGTCGGAGCTGAGCTATTGCTGCGCAAAGTTTCTGATTGTGGGAATCCCAACTCTCCTGCTCTCTGGTGCTCAGGAGAGCACAACCGTGTTTCACCTCTGTGCCCATGAGCACATGTTGTCCCAGCTCGGGGACAGGCAAGCCACACCGATCCTCACCCTCTCAGTGTCTTGTCCCACATTTCCTCTGCATAAAAATGCAAACTTTCAAAACTGCCATTATTTTTAAAACAATTTTTGTTTTACAACTACTTCAAGCTCACTCTTCAGTGTAACGTTGTGCCAAGGATATAACACTGGCCAACAGATTGTGTTTGCTTACTTTATTGAGCAGAAAAAGAGAAATTACATACTTGGTAGTCCTCTCTTTTTGCCTCTAGGTTGCCTTTTCTGTCACATGACATAAGAAGGGCAGATCTTGTTCCTTTGTTTTAGTTTAGACTCTATTTTTGTGAAGCGGAAAGAGAGAAAAGCATTTTCTGCACCTGAGCTCCCGTGCCCTGGGCAAAACCAGAGCCACTCTTGGTCCACACAGCGCTGATACTTCAACAATTTGCTGTTGCACCAGCTTTTATTAACTTAGAGCTCATGAACACGTGAACAACCTGCTCGTTTTGGAGGATGAAGCTTTTAGAACTCCTCCACTCACCCTTGCTATGTTTCCCATTGTAACTCCCCAAAACAGCGCTCCGCAATCTGAAGAAGTTGCTCCAGTCCCCTTCTGCAGCCCCTTAGAGACCCCAACTGAGGGAAAAAATCACAAAGCCTAAATGTAAAATCAATGCTTTGAGCTAAGGTGGTCTGGAGAAGAAACCCGGAGAGGCAGCACTGTCTGAAAAAGCATGTTTGATCTGTCAAGCACATACGGTGGCCAAATAAAAGGGTACACTTCTATGAGTGCATCTCTGAAGCACTTGATGATTTATTTCTAGGTGCGGAGAGACAGGATGGGCACATGGTGAATTTCAAGGCAGAAAAAGGTTGTTGTAAATCAGGTTGTCGTTTTTCCTATCTTCTAAAAAGAATCCCAGAGAGGTTAATTTAAACAACGAGGTACATTTCCCACTCTCCCAATTTTCTTCCCTCCCTCGTGGCTGTATGGCAGAAGTTGTGTTATTACTGACCTCCAAGGCAGCAGAACGGCAAAGGACATCTGCTGGAGATGAGCCAACGCTCTGCGCTGGGTTTCAGCAGAAGACGAAGAAAATCTTTGAGCTTTAGGTGACGTCCAGATGTTTTTGCATCTGCTTTAGCATCTTTGACTGGCTTTGGCACCTGATGCAGTGTGCGTATTCAGGAAAGGACCCCGACGTGCCATGCTCCAAGCTGCTCAGCCTTGCGGCTGCCTAAACTTGACTAGAGGCCGTGCAGCACCTAAAATACTCCCGAGCGCTCGCATTCAGGCACCCACACGTACTCAGAAATGCCCCAAGTGGAGCTGGACACTTGGCTCATACCTAATCTCTGTCTTGACCAAAGGGAAGGAATCCATTCCAACACCACCTGCTAGGCATGGGCAGCCCCCAAATTCAGCGAGAAGCACAAAAGCTGCTCTCTCATACAGATATGAGAGGTGCCGTATGAGAACTGCTGATGCTCACCTCCTTGCCAGAATAAGTTTTAAGAGGTTTGTCCTTCCGCTTAGACAGCTGCTCCCCTCACCTCCCACGAGCGAAGGTGGGAGACATCAGGTGGAGACTGCTGTGCAAGGTTGCGCCAGAATATGGCCATAACTGTCTCGGCCACTTCTGTGAGCTGTATTAAGTTACACAATAAAAATCTCACCTGCAAACCCACAAAAGAGAACAGAATGTCCAAAGCAGGTGGGGGAACCAAATAATGTCCTGCTCAGCTACTCCCAGGTCCATCCCAGGAGCCATCAGCCCATCCCAGGCCATCTCAACAAGCCCAGAGGAGCACAGGGCACAATGGCAGGTGGAGACCCAAATTATGGGCTTAGAGGAGGGGACACCCTGCCTGGCTCCTCCCAGGGCTCTCTCAGGAGAGCCACAGCCCCAGGCTACAGTTGTGAAACCCATTAGGATGTGTCAACTGGAGCTCCTTTGGGACTGATGGGGGTGTGGGACACATAGGATGCAGGGGAAGGGCATTTGGGGATTGCACAAGACTTACAATAGGATGTTTAGGGAAGGAACAACAGATGGGGAAGGGAGGGATCAAGATGGTTTTGGGAGGAACACATGTGGTAAAATAGAGGGATAAGGAAATTAAAAGGGCCATCTCTGTGTAAACAGTGCTGGTCAGTACGCTTGTCCATGCCCTGGGCGTGACGAGTGAAGTCTGGCCTCTCTTCCACCAACCTTCATCCCTAACTTTTCCCGGGTGAGGGACTCTGCTCCCCGTGCCTGGGTGTGTGGGGTCTGGGACCCAGCTGGGACCAGGGGTTGCTGTGGGATCACTGGCAAACACCACGCCAGAGTAGTCAGCGAATAAGCAAAGGTCCTGGGAGCCAGCAGGGTGTGCGTGTCCCTCTACAGGTGAGGCCACAGGGAAAATCGGCTCCCAGAGGGACTGGGGTGTTCTTGCCAGCTGCTGGAGAGGAGGGGCGGAGATGCGGAGATGGTGGTGTGTGAGCGCGTCAGTACCAGCAAGTGGAGCTGCTGCAGCCAAGGCTGCAGCGCTGCACAGGACTGCGGTCGGCTGCAACACATAAGCATCGGGGTTTCTTTGGTACAGTGTGCATTTAGAACAGCTAAGCTTGGTTTGGTACCTCTGTGTCACCCATTACAACCAACAGCCCTGAGAAAGAGACATAAAAATACCTTCCTTGGTCCTTCATCCAGGAGATCTGAAACCTCCAGAGAGCTGCGTTCTGCCACCAGCTCAGCAGTGCTAAGCTTCCTTCCCTGACTCTGTTTAGATGTTTGAAAGACTAGCTTGGAAATTTTTCTTTTATATATTATTTTACAGTTTCAATTCAGCAGAGAAAGCTCCTAAAATTTTCCTTCAAGGGCTTAAATCTAAGTAATTACAGGCTACAGGCACACAGTATATGCTGGCTGGTAGAGCTCTCTTCACTGCCAGAAAAGCAGGTCAATTATAAGCAATGAACCACATTACCAGGAGAGAAAGCTGGTTTGAATTCTGGTCAATTAGTGCTAAAACTGTCTTGGAAGAGAAAGGTAAATTGAGCTAATAGAGCTATGCAGAGAGACCTACATATCTCAGCACCGAGCACAGACAGCAAAGGCTGAATTTCTGAGACGATAGAAATTAATGATGGTTTGGCATAAAATCAACTTCAAACCTGCAGGATGAAGTTAGTGACGTTCCCATCCTGGACGTTCTCACCTCCAGCTCAGGGTCTCGATTAAAAAAACATGCCTACTTAGGGAGGGTGCTGAAACACATAATTAACTTTAAGGATGTTCTTACATACTTTCCCAGACTGAGGCTCAGGACAAAGTGTAAAGACCTGCACTGTGTAAGGGCTTGCTGGCCTCCTGCCATTCCCATGACTGCCACAGCCAAGGAGGAAGAGGAGGAGGAGCAAGCATGGAGCAGGCTTCCTCGGGTGCTCCTTGCAGAGGACTGGGTCTCAAACAGCCCCGAGACCTGGGACCAGTAGCTTGAGTCAGGGGGTTTGTGGGAATCCTCCACCACCACAACGTCTGTTTTGAGCAGGGATTATTGGAAGTAGCACAAGCTTCAAGGAAAAGGTTGGAGAGAGATCAGTAGAATGAAAAATTTATTTTCTCCAGCTGGTAAATCTGCGCATCACCTCCCAGAGGCCACGTCTGCAGAAAGGCAGAGCCAGGCAGCTCCCAGGTTCACTCCCACTGGTGCAAGGCACGTGAAGGTGAACTGCCCTTTCAGGCTTTATTGTCCAAGACGGCAGCAACCGGTGGGATGCAGCAGCACAGAGGGATGTCAGAGAGAGGAAACTGAGCAGGTGGTTTGCAGGACACGGAGGAAAAGCAGCAGATGCATCACTGGAACTTTACTGCCCCAGATTACCTCCTGCAAGCCGGGAAGGGGCTGCAGCTCCAGTGCTCCTCATGCCCTGTTCCATGTCCCAGCAAGACCACAGGAAGCAGACGCATGGAGCCCAGCTCCCAAGAGGCTACGCACCAGTGACAGGGTCACTGGACTATGATTTTTAACCTCTGACTTGCCCCTGTGTGCCCAGGTATAGGGGGAACATCCTTCATAGGCACCTCAACACGGCTGAGGTAGGAAGGGACTTCTGGAGATCATCTGGTCCAACCCCCTTCTCAAGCAGGGCCACCTAGAACAGGTTGCCCAAGACTGTTATCTAATGTTGAAGTGCCCCAGGGCTTCCCTGCCCCGGAGCTTGCTGGTACTGGGCAAGTCTGAGCATCACAAAGTGGCCGGCATGGACATGGAGAATCTGTCCTTGGCTTTCATCTACGTACTATGATATTCATCACACTGTGTTCACCGTGTGAGTGCCGCCATGCCCTCCCAAACCTTCATCCTTCCATTGCTGGAGCCAGGAGAAGCTGGCTTGGGCCAGACCAAGGAAAGCTTGAGATCAGAGGCAAGAAGCACACGTTGAGTCCACCATATTCCAAGGCTGTTCCCCAAACCACCAGCGCCATATGAGAGTGTATTACAGGGGCTCTAGGTCCCAGCAAGTGCCCCAGGCAGCATGGCCGCACTCTGCCCAGAGCATCACCACATCATAGAATCATAGAATCACTTGAGGTGGAAGAGACCTTCAAGATCATCGAGTCCAACCATAACTACACTACCAAAAACACCCCTAACCCATGTCCCTCAGCACCACGTCTGCCCGGCTTTTAAATACCTCCAGGGACGGCGATTCCACCACCTCCCTGGGCAGCCTCTTCCAATGCTTGAGAACCCTTTCCGTAAAGAAGTTTTTCCTAATATCCAACCTAACCCTCCCCTGGCACAACTTGAGGCCATTTCCTCTTGTCCTGTCGCTTGTTCCTTGGGAGAAGAGATTGAGCCCACCTGGCTATAACCTCCTTCCAGGGAGTTGTAGAGAGTGAGAAGGTCTCCCCTCAACCTTCTCTTCTCCAGGCTGAACAATCCCAACTCTCTCAGCTGCTCCTCATAAGACCTGTTCTCCAAGAGGCATCATACCTCTGCCTCCCCCTGAAACAAAGCTCCTCTCCTTCCGCAGGCCAGGCCAGGACCCCGCCGCACGCAACCTCATCAAGCATGAAAGGTTAATGCCTACCAGGTCACGAAGCGGCACGACACAAACCATCAGCAGGTCATTGCACGTCACTGCATGGATTTAGGGTGACATAAAGCTGATTAAGAAAGAAAGGAATCCAGGAGTAAAGCTTTGCCTGGACACGAAGCGCAGCTACAGGACACCCATTTGCTTAGACGAGGTTCACCCCATTTTGCTCCTCTGTGGGTTTTGCTTGGGTTAACTCGAGCACAAAGTGGGGATTGTGAAAGCCCAGGAATACTCCGAGGTTGCTGGCAGCCACTTTTATTGGCCTGCTCGCTCCTCCAGCTTTTCTTGAAAAGCTCAAAAGCAAAACAACTGCAGCTCAGACACACAGTTGTGCGACGACACGCATGATCCACCGAACCCCACGGTCGGCTGTTTACAGGCAAACCGCTACAGAAACACCCCGCGTCGCTGGAAGACGCAACACCTTTTTTTTCCCCCACCCTGCCAAATGGCACGGTGACCTTAAACGGCACGAGCGCTCTCGGAAGTGCCTCAGCTGACCTGCTGCTTATCTGAGCAGCTCCCTAATCTCCCGGTCGGAGCTGCCGGACCTGCCCGGGGACCTCGCAGACATCTCTCCTGGTCGGAGGCGCCAGCACTTCAAAGGCAGGTGCAAATCAGAATATAAGAGGGAGCATAAAAGGGAAAAAAAACCCACTTCCTTGCTCAGCAGGCAGTGTTTGACTTGCACGTGTAAGACTATTCCTTAAGCGGCCTTGCTTTTTTATGCGTCTCTCAGAACGGATCTCTGCCTAGTTTTATTAATAATAGACACGTCTGTCTCTTTTTCAAATGTTATTAAGATCCACTCAAAGATTTTCCTTGGCAGTGAATTCCAGGGCTTAATTATGCACTGTGTTAACAGGCTTAGTGTTTTTAAATGTAATATTTAATCTTGTTAGAGGCCACGTGCTCTTGCATTTTCAGGGCATATTAAATAACAAGATTAGTGTGTCCTGTATACCTTTACAGTACGTTCATTGTATTGATGAAATTCCTTATGTACATATTGATGAAATTTCTTACATACATATTGATGAAATGTATTGGATATAGTGTGATGCGTCTTCAGAGTGAGTCACCCTTTCTAAATGTCACACTGGTTTATAGAAATCCTTCACAACCCTCTCAATTAACGCCAACAAAACCGAAAATGTCTGCTGTTTGGCGCTCATCTCAGTAACGCTCCCCGCGCGGTTTTGGGGGAAAAACATGAGTTTAGTCACTGAAATTCTTCAAAGGAATACTTCACGTTGGCTGTCATGCTGCCACGACCAGCAGATGACAAAATGCTATTGCTTCCAGATCACTGGAGTATAAACCCCGCTGTCGTCCCCGGACTGCCCATGTCTTAAAGCTTTCAGACATGTTTTCCCCGTGGTGTGAGCTGGTTTAATACACGTGCAGTTGGTTTTACAGGAGCAGAAGGACAGTGGTACACAGGGAGAGGTTTCATGTCGGCCTCTCCTCCGTGCTCCAACACCCAAACATTCTCATCGGCTTTCCCATCACCACGGTATGGCAACCACATCTAATACTCGTGAAGATTAAATATGTGCCCAGATTTCAGACTCGGCCTCCTCAATGCTACTCATTGACTTTAACTGTACACAGCCAGGTCCGTACCAGCCTCCTGTTTTTAACACCTTCTAGAGACTGTATTTTCTTTCTCTAACCAGAACAAATAAGAAAGCAAAACAACCCACCTCACTGCTGGAAGCTGGAAGATGTTATTTATTCACCTACTTCGTTTTGCTTCTGTGGTATTATAGTAAGAAGAAGAGAAGAAATAAGACAACACCCAAGAAAAAATAAGGGTATTTTGTTTATCTGTGTCAACATGAAATGGACCTGGTAAACATCACTCTTAAAACTCAAGTGTCTTTTTGAGTTTAAAAGACACTTCATCTTCCAGGATTAAACACATAACTATAGTCACATGGGATTAAAGCAAATCCAAACCATTAAAAAACGCTATCTGCCTCCTTGCCTGTGAGAAGATGCATTTTTTTCATATAAACACCCTAATAATTCAGACTAAGCAAACCATATTCTAATTGCTCCTATCGCTACAGAATCGAGTTTGAGATATAAGTGAAGATGACAAGGCATGCTTGAGATCTATCTCGTTAAAAGTAAAAGTCTTCAACAGCATCATATAATTTTCCACTTTAGGACTTTTACTGCGTAACACCCCTGTTAGTTTAACACACACACTCGACGACTCCTATGGAGGCAAACCCATCATCTGCTCACTTTTCGTAACGGCAGCTTTGTTCCCATTGACGGCAGAAGACCGGTTAGGCACAGATAGTTTTAACAGCTGTGGTTCATTTCTTCAAGAGGCTCAAATATTGAAACGCATTAAAAATTTGTGTGTCAATCCTGGGCCTCCATTAGGTCAAACTCTCCCAGTCCCCCTGTCAACCCTCTTTGGCAGCCCGTGTGTTACCAACATATAAATATAAGGATACCTCTTCCTCCGAGGCTGACATCGCATGGATATTTCTCTGTGTATTTTTAATCATGGCATTTCTAAACTTTTCAAAGAATAACGGAGCCCTTGAGCAAGCGCAAGTTGTTCTGCCGCAATGTCCATGTATAGACAGGGAATTGTCTTGCTAAAATGCACATGGAAACATTTTGCAGAACATCTTTGAAAAAAAAAAATGCAACAGAGAAACAATATATCACAGAATGCAATGTATTCCTGAGCGTGCTATGGATAAAGTGCCATTGATGTGCTGTTGTTATTTTTTCAAATACACGCGACTGTATTTAAATGATTATGGATGAAAGACAATAAAATATGAAGAATGACGTTTGAAAAAGAAGCTTGTCTCTCTCTGTTGGTGCTGTTTGTGGCTTCTTTGAAAAGGACTGGTTTTGTTCTTTTTGGATATATACTGTATGGAGCATAACAACAACTTCCTAAGAAATACGTGTTTTAACCTGAATCTTCTAAACACCTTCCATTTGAAAACTGGAATATATAAATACCACAGCGCTAGCCTAGTAAAATCTGAAGGACTTTCAGATGAACAATATAGAGTAAAAGTTTCACAATAGAGTCCCACACAAATGTGCAACTAAACCTGTGGGCTTGTTCTCTTCCCTGAGGAATCTTCGCAGGAAAGCAGAGCTGATCTTTGCTAGATTAGACTGGGAGGGCTGAGGGCCAAAAATACTGTGATTAAAAATGCTAACGTCTATTCTGGGATTACTGTTTAACTGCTAAGATGAGTTGCCATTACAATATAATCAGCTTAGGGCTGTAGTCAGGATCTGGCCCAATAAAAGAAGACCCTTTCCATACCTAAACTCTGGAATTTGGGATCTCAGAGGTACCCAACATAAAGTCCAGGCAGGACATGCAGCCAGAAAGTTCTCACACACAAGCTGATCAATTTTGTAGAACATAATCCTTTGGAATCTTTCTGAATTAATACTCATTTTAACTTGAAAACCCCTGGGACAACTTTGTACACCAGCTTCCCAAGCAACTCAATGTAGTATAGAGGAGCATCTCGGGAAAGATTCTAAAAATAACCCCTCTGGTTACCACAGCAAAGTACCCAAACATGCATGGAAATATTTACGTGCAAACAGAACCTGGATTTTACTTTTTTCTACCCCATCTCCCAAGACCAAAACCTGCTATGGTATGTTACAGGTACATATAATTAAAATTCAATATCGTTTCTCTGCACTGAGCTCCATCCACCTCTTACATGCACTTTGAACCTCATTTGCTTGTGGCTGCCCCATGTTTCAATGCAGTCAAACAGGCTTTTTCGTAACTCTGAATGAAAAAAACATCAACAACTTTCTAATTTTGGATCTGCGAACAAACCTCGGAGCCTGGCACTCTCCAGGAGACCAAAACAACTGACGTGAATAGCTGCACTTTACTTTAACAAACCTCCTCATCCCTGGGATCTTGGTAAGCTTTGCAAATACCAAATAAGCCTCTGGATTCCCCTGTAAAAAAGGCATTAGTTATTATCAGAGAAAGGTTAGTAGCCAGTGAGCAATTTCTGAGGGGTGGCAGAAGAATGATGCGTGGCTGAGCCAGGTTTTCAACTCCCAAATATAGTCAAGAGAACTTCAGTATCTTTGCTTGTTGTTCAGCTACAGCTCCAAAACAAGACATGTGCATTCTTAAATAATTTTTACTTCTTAGAATCACAGAATAGTTTGTGTTGGAACAGACCTTAAAGATCATCCAGTTCCATCCCCCTGCCCTGGGCAGGGATACCTCCCACTAGACCAGGTTGCTCCAAGCCCCATCCAACCTGGCCTTGAACCTCCAGGGATGGGGCAGCCACAGCTTCTCTGGGCTACCCCGGCCAGGGGCTCACCACCCTCATGGTGAAAAATTTCTCCCTAATATCTCATCTAAATCTCCCCTCTTCCTGTTTGAAGCCATCACGCCTTGTCCTATCAGGTAGGGGTAATGGCTTCATCTTCTTCAGAGATGAGCGCTGCTCTCCCTGAAGGACCAGCCTCAGCCATGCTGAAGAGCTGTTTCTTTCGCATCTTGACCAGGACTTTGCAATACTGGAGGACAAACAGCAACAAGGACCCAACTTCGGATGCCCTGGCCCAAAAAGCACATGCACTCGTTTTGGCTACGCTCTCCTCTTCACCTCATGCCAAGCAAGAGCCATTGAAATCAAGATGACTCCAGGTGAGCACTGAATCAGTTCTTGCAGCTCCTGGAGCCAGTGGGACAATGGGCAAGGCTGGAGATAGATGGGAGGCACGACCTTCTCCACACAAAGCCTACACAGAGGTGTAAGTCAGAGCTGCAAACGCCAAGTTGACCGAGATCCTGGCCCACTGCCCACCTCACTGCTGGAAGATGCTCTTTACCCACCTACTTATTTTCATTGCAGTGGTCTACTGACACTTACCAGTGAGAACGGAATGAGGACCACTAGTGCTGATGCCCTTCAAGCTCAAAGTGGCAGGAGCTGCCAAACTGCTCTTAAAAACACGCATCCTGGGCAAAACCATAGGAAGGTGCATGGGAGGAATTCACCAGGATTAAGCTCAAAACAACACTCCAAAGGCTACAAAATTTAACCCCAGAAACTGTTACAATAAAATGTTCAGTGCTTACTTGCTTAGCTTTCACATGGAATTAAAGGCAGTCCAGTAAAAACACAGCCTTATCCTGGTAAGAAATCATCCACACATTTTAATGCGCCACCTGCATACACTGTGCAAATCTACAAGGCCCTAAATATAAACAGACAGCCCTTTCCTGGCTGTTAAAATGAACACTACCTCAGCTTGTTCTCCGAGCAAGCCAAAATTATAGCTGCTCGGAGATCAGAAACATTTTAGGGTGGGACACTCTCTCCCTTCTCCCC
>VZSF01006062.1:0-32200 GCA_013398295.1 Chionis minor | reverse complement strand
TATATATATATATATGTACATCTCTATGTATCTATATATAACCTGAGGAGGCCCTCGGTACCCCGCCGGAGAAGGGCATGACGGAGGCAGCACCGGCAGGCAGCACGTGTGGCACATACCCCTCCTTTCCCTTCCCAACCTTTGCTTACATTTCCTCTAGCCTACTCCGATTCCAAGGTTTAATAAAATTTAATCCGAGCATGTCTTGAATTAATTAATTACTCCTCGTTCCAAGCCGCCGTGCCAATTTCTGCAATTCCGCCGTTTCTCACAGAAGAGTCGGAGACCGGCCGCAGCCACATCCATCCCCTTGAGCAGGAGCAGCTGCGGACGGAGCAGGGGCTCACGTGCCGAGTACCACGCGGCAAAGGGGCTGGTTTCAAAGAGCTCCAATTTTTCTCTTCTGTTATTTCCCCACTGGAAAATCTCCCGCAAGACGTATCTGTGCCTCAGGTGTAACCAGTGGGATGGTGAGGTCAGCCCCGCGCCACTCCCAGCCCCCAGCGCAGAGTGGGGTCCCACACCCACAAAAGCAGCCATTGGTCATCAGGGAGTTGGGACTAATGGGCTGCTGGGTGTCATCCATCCGTGTGCTCCAACTACAGCTCTTTTGCCTCCATCCTTTGCTCCTGAGCTTGCTTCCCTCTTCAATCATCCTCAAGAAAGGATTTTTTTTATTCCCTGACACTAAGAAACCACAAAACTCTTTTTTTCACCAGGACCAAGCTGTGGGAATTCAGGAGATACGGGGATATTTTGACAGGACAGCAGCATTATGCCCTGTACTGATCATAGAATCACAGAATCACTTGGGTTGGAAGAGACCTTCGAGATCATCGAGTCCAACCATAAACCTCTGCCAAAACCACCCCTAACCCATGTCCCTCAGCACCACGTCTGCCCGGCTTTTAAATACCTCCAGGGACGGCGATTCCACCCCCTCCCTGGGCAGCCTGTTCCAATGCCTGATAACCCTTTCGGTAAAGAAGTTTTTCCTAATATCCAACCTAACCCTCCCCTGGCACAACTTGAGGCCATTTCCTCTTGTCCTGTCGCTTGTTCCTTGGGAGAAGAGATTGACCCCACCTGGCTAGAACCTCCTTTCAGGGAGTTGTAGAGAGTGAGAAGGTCTCCCCTCAACCTTCTCTTCTCCAGGCTGAACCTCAGGACCCTCAGCCTCTTCTCACAAGACTTGTTCTCCAGACCCCTCACCAGCTCCGTTGCCCTTCTCTGGCCACGTTCCAGCACCTCAATGTCTCTCCGATACTGCGGTGCCCAAAACTGAACACAGCACTCGAGCTGCGGCCTCACCAGTGCTGAGTACAGGGGCACAATCACTGCCCTGCTCCTGCTGGCCACACTATTCCTGATAAAGGCCAAGATGCCATTGGCCTTCTTGGCCACCTGGGCACACTGCTGGCTCATGTTCAGCTGGCTGATCATAGAATCATAGAATCATAAAATCATAGAATCACTTGGGTTGGAAGAGACCTTCAAGATCATCGAGTCCAACCATAAACCTATGCCAAAACCACCCCTAAACCATGTCCCTCAGCACCACGTCTGCCCGGCTTTTAAATACCTCCAGGGACGGCGATTCCACCACCTCCCTGGGCAGCTGTTCCAATGCTGGATAACCCTTTCCATAAAGAAGTTTTTCCTAATATCCAACCTAAATCCTTTTCCTAATATCCAACCTGATCTTCCCTGCTAGATGATTTCCAACAAGCGTGACATCCCACCAGCTGCTCCGTGGAGCATCTTCAAAGTGCATCAGCTACACAGTTGTCCCAAAATTTTTAGCTCCCTCTCATGTCCACCCTGCCACAACTAAGAGAAGAGCAATCTCAGGTACTCAGTGGCCGCAGTGATGAGCTCGGCATCAACGAAGAGACACGGACCACCGAACAGGAGATAGTTCCCACTGCATCGTTGTCTATTTTGCACCATTTCATGCAGCGTAATTAATTCTGATCTCAGAAAAGTCTCATCAGTTTTGTCTGCTGCCAGTGTGCTGGGCAAGGCCCCTGATGAAGTGCACTTGTTTACAAACACGTTAAAGCGTATTTAAAATCCATTGTTTCTCGCTCCAGCTGCCCAAGTAGTTTTTACTCAGCTCCTGGACTCGTACCAAAAATAAAAATGACAGATTGCCAAAAAGGACAGAGACGGAGGGGTGGATGGAGGGAGGGAGGGAGGGATGCGAAGCGGCTAGACAGCACAGCAGATGAATATATTATCCCGCTGCCTCTGGGAACGGAGGTCGGAAGCCGGACCGGGCTGAAGAAACACATTGCAAGAAACACTTGTGAAATTAAAGGTCAGCGAGATAATGAGCTATAACTGCAACCGAGCAAGAAGTATTTGCTGATGGAGCTGGCTCCGAGTTCTCACTGGAGTGCAGCTCCCTGCTGCTCCCAGGGTGCAAAATCTGTCCCCTTCCATCAGCGCTCAGCCCTGCGAGGAACGGCCTGGCTCCGGCGCAGGGGGGCACGGCTGTGGCTCCGGGGAAGCTGCACTCTCCCTTCCCTCGCTCTCCTGTTATTTCCAGGCTTCTCCCGGAGAAAAGGCCGCAGCTGCTGCAGGGACAGGACCACCGCCTGCCCCAGCCCATCCCTCTTCCCAGCAGCATTCCTGCACTTGCGCTCACTGGGCTGCCCATCCTGTGCCACTGCGTTTTAACACTGAAAACAATCCAAAACACGACCCTGGCACGGAGAGCCTGGCTGCAGACAGCAGCAAACTGCCATGGGATGTGCATCCCTATGGATAAAGCCGTAGGCTCTAAACCAGGGAGCAGATAAAACCATTTTTCACTCAAAGAGTGTGTTCATGTGTCTCGTATCAGCCAAGTGACTCCCAGCCCTTAAAATCCACCCAGCGTGAGCGCCAGACCCTGGGTTTTGCCTCTACAACCTGCTGGTGGCCAGTGTCAACACCCGACAGTGCAGTACCTTCTTGCGGAGCTCCATGGATCTTCGCCAAGGGCTCCACGAACAGGATTTTATTTCCAGAAAATTATTCCCCGAAGTTGGGCAAGCGGCCTCCGTAAGGAGGGTAAAACCTTGTCAGTAAACGAAGCGACTTCATGAAGGCTGCACGGGGAAAAAGAGGTTTGGGTACCTGCTGCTCATGTCGCTCGGCTACAAGGGGCAAGACCCAAGAGCAGTCTCTCTTTCTAAATAATTTATATTAGACAGCTGCTGGATAAAGGGTCAGAAAGAAAATCACGGCAGCAGGAGAGGCGACCTGCACCCTAACACTGCAATCCACATCTACTGGGGTCAGAAAATCCCAGTGAGCACCTCTACAGGAGCCCAGGCCGCTCTGGCTGGGCAGCTACGGACGAAACCAGCAGCACTCTGCAAGCAGAAATCAAATGAAAAAAACCAGGATCAGCAACCTGGATCAGTCCTTGCCCCTCGAAACATGTTTTTAAATGCCCAGTCACCGTACAGCTGCTCTAGGAATCGCAAACCTCCCCAGCTGTGTCACCTCAGAGAGGCACAAAACCTGGGGGAGTCCCAGCAGATGGCACATGTCCGGCAGGTTGTCCGGCAGCATGGGCGTCCCCGACGCTTCCCAAACCGCTGGAGCGAGCACCGAAGCGACGGCAGAGCCTCTTACCTGTGGACAAGCTGCTACAGGTTCATCTCTCTGAGCCTTGGGGGAGACTCAGGTGTTCATCCAGTGACCTGGGAAAGGGAGCCTGGGGTAGAAAACAGGAGAACTTTATGTAATGAGGCAGTTTTAAATGTTTATCATTTATATCAGACACAGCCACATCCTCTCCAACTGTGGGAGCAACTCAGATATTTCTCTACTCACTCCCATTAAGACACAGGGTTTTCCTTACTCGCCGTTTCACCCCTTATCCACAATCTCTTCTGCCACCGCTTTGGCCTGACCTTTCAGGCATTTTTCTCTATGCTGTCCTCTTCTCACGTGGGACCGGACACATTTTTGAAGAAGATCATTGCAGAGATTTTTCTTTACACGCGAAAGGATTCATTTCCAGATGTGCAAAGACAAGGCACAGGAGACTGGCTAGTGGCGGGCTTTCTGTTTCTCCTAAAACCAGACCCTGGATGCAAACCGGAGCCAGTCCCAATTACTTCAGAGCTGGAAAATAAACCTGAGCCCTGTCCTGGGCTGCCAGCACCCCGGGACCTGGCCCTGCTCCAGCCTGCAGTGGGCTGAGCTGCTCTGGGGACGGATCAGTCACTGCCAACCTCAGGACAGGTGGGGTTAAGCCTTAATCATAGAATCCTAGAATGGTTTAGGTTGGAAGGGACCTTGCAGATCATGGAGTTCCAACCCCCCTGCCATAGGCAGGGACACCTCCCACTAGACCAGGTTGCCCAAGGCCACATCCAGCCTGGCCTGAAACACCTCCAGGGATGGGGCCTCAACAGCCTCCCTGGGCAACCTGTTCCAGTGCCTCACCACCCTCAAAGTCAAAAATTTCTTCCTCATGTTTAATCTAAACCTGCCCTCTTCCAGTTTAAAGCCATTCCCCCTCGTCCTGTCACTACATGCCCTAGTAAAAAGCCCTTCCCCTGCTCTCCTGTAGCCCCCTTTAGGTACTGGACGGCGGCAATAAGATCTCCCCGGAGCCTTCTCTTCTCCAGGCTGAACAGCCCCAACTCTTTCAGCCTCTCCTCATAGGAGAGGTGCTCCAGCCCTTGGACCATCCTCGTGACTCTCCTCTGGACACGCTCCAGCAGGTCCATGTCCTTCTTATGTTGGGGAATCACAACTTGTTATGGGAAGGTCCCCAGGAGAGAAAAACATTTCAGAAGTCGGCGTCTGGCTGAAAGCAGAGCTAAAAAAGCAAAGTGTTCCAGAATGCATCTGGATGCAGGAAAAAAAGGCAGCATGAGGAAGCAGCCGTTGGGCAGCGCTAATGAAGTCACCTCCAGCCCCACGGGCAGCAGCCCCATGCGCGGGTCCTTCAGGTACACCCATCCGTGGTTACCCTTATTGGGTTTTTTAATTCATTTTTTCTCATTCCGCAGGAGGAAATAACTACAGACCAGTCAGACTGAGGATTTAATGGAACTAACACTGTTAGGCCATCCAGCAATTCTTCATAACATCTTCCCCACCATGCCTCCTGCTGCCAGCAATTAGATTAGATAATTTTGAATCTGTATCCTTATTAGTGGCTTCTCCTGAAAGCACGTTGGCACACGCATGCAGATGCAGAGCTAGTAGGAAGCTACAGAAAACTCCGTCCAATGTTACTGCAAAAAGGGCATGCGCACAAATAAATGTAATAGCAGGACAGGGCTGAATATGAGCACTAAGAATACTTTAAATCATTGTGAACAAAAGGCTAAAAGCACTGGTGACGATGAAACACCCCATTTAACAATGCCAAACAAAGAAAAAAAATGTATATGTTAATCTTGCAACTGTCTTGCAAGCGAATGTTGTTCTAATTTAACAAGAGTGAAGGGCCAAAAAGTGCTACAAAATCAGTTTAACAGCCTATAGAGGTTGTGACTAAACGTTGGTTTTAGCATCAGAACACAGCATCATGGACATGGCTCAATCAATTCCCGCAGCACAAGCATCCCATTTTCTGCTCAATTCTGTTAAGGGACTTTGTTTTCCCTCTCCCAAACATGACTTGACCTAAGGGTTTGCAGAGATCTATAAAGTCCCAGCTCAGATCTCCGTCGTGTTCTGCGCCTGCCCCCACGCTGCTCCCAGAGAGCCAGCGATGTTCATAAAACACCCGAAAGCCCTCGTTGGGCTCTCACTCAACACATATGAAACGCCACATCAGCAAATACAAAGACAACTCGTGCTCAGTGATATGAGGAGCCCCATATCCCACTTCCAGAAGGGAAACGAGGAGACATCTATGTCTGTCTCCTTGCTATGGCCAGGCACTACTGCCATGCGTGTGCGGAAATCAGCCAAGCTCTGGCTGATCCAGAAAGATCCCACCCTGCATTATTTCTACACAATCCTCAGCCTGTGTTTCTGCTCTTTTCTTTCCTTCTTTCCCTTTTCTTTCCTCCGAATAGCCTGGTCCAGCAAGGGGGACAGTGGGTGATCCCGATCATCATTCAGGGGAAGGCAGGCAGGTCCATCTCTCCGTCTCTTCTCGTCCTTGGTTGGCATCACCCCTTTCTCCACCCTTTTCCCAAGTGAAAGAATTATATATCAGGCTGACAAATTGGTGGAACAAGTGAAGATCATGAGCTCCACAGGATGGGAGAGGGTGAGGAAGGGGCTGTATTGGGAGGGGGGTTCCATCCTCTAGAGCATCTTCAGTTGGGAGCTGCAATCCTATGGGGACGAGTCCTGCAGGATTAACCTGAGCTACTGGAGACCACTCAAATGGGCCAAGGGGTGATGCTCCCCACACTAAGTCACTTGCAACTGTCCCTTTGTCCCAAAAGCCTCTTGATATACAGTGATATCGTGACGTTCTCTTGACAGCAGCCTCATGAAGCATGCTGGAGGGGCTCAGCGGTCCACGCGCCACTCAGCCCCGAATCGTCTCCTTCCAGATCCAAAAGCTGTGGGGCCATGTTTGCGCAGCGCTGTCTTGGCAAGTTCTCCCTCCCCGCAAGCAGCCGCGTGTAGCTCAGGCAAAGAAACAAACTGACATCGCCGAAATTGCTTCCAGTCCCCTAACGAGATGGTTCCACCCTCACTCCATGACCCCGTGCTCCACCACGCAGACGTGCCTTTGGCATGATGGTTTTGCAGCCGAGACACCGATCCCGACTCTCCTCCCAAACGCGAGTGGAGATCTGGCGGGTTGCAAGCGTTGCAGCTGGGGTGGTGCATCCCTACACTTTGCTGCTTCCTTCTCCCTGCTGCCTCCTTCTCCCCGCCACTTCTCTCCCCCTGGTGTGACCTTCCCCTGCCCACTTGGTGGTGACAACCTTCACCCCAGTCCGGGCTTTGCTGGCCCCAGTCCCAGAGCGCACGTGCTGCCTGCGCTATGGCACAGCGCGGCGTAACCAGCTGCAGCTGCCAAGCTGAGGTCCCCCTGTCCCCCTGCTCCATCCTTCTGGTGACCGATGCATTTCATTATGTGGCCGGGAGCACACGTGCAGGCTCCTGCAGGATCCGCTCCGGGAACGCGTGGAAAATCTGGCTCCAGTACAGTGTTGCTCTATTTTACCTTCTTTACTGCTTGAAAAACATTTGGCCGTTGCTGGAGAGAGCCAGGCTAGACGCATACATTACAGCACGCTCCAGAAATAGCACCCGCTGGTTTGCACAATTTTGCAGCTAAAAAGCTTCCTTTGAGCTTCGCAGCCTGTCCCTGTCCATGGAGCAGCTCTGGAGAAGGCAAACCAGGGCTCTGGAGCCTGCGGCTTGGGATGAATCACCGAAGGAAGGTTGCATGACTTTGAACGCAGGTGAACAAAGCGTGAGCGAGTTTGATTTCCTCTCCCTCGCTGCCAGCTCCTGTGTCTCTCATGCAAAGTGTTTAATGAGCTAATTGGGAGAAGAAGTTCTACGTCAAAGCTGAGTTTAGCTTTGGCCCGGCAAATGGAGCTGTCTATGAGGACAAGCCTCCCACAAGCTCTGCCGTGCCAGTCGCCGGCCGTGAAGGGAGGTCAGTCTGCAGAACCAGCACGGCTCAAGGCTTTTCTCTGGAGACCACCACTTTGAGCAGAATACGATGGTTTCTGGTGATAGAGGCCACCCCCAATCCACAAACAAGCATAATTTGTAGTCTGAGGTGGATTCAGGTTGGTGATCTCTGGATGAAAAGCTTTTTATTTTTTCAGGCAGGTTCTGGGGCCTCCAGTAAGGCATGAGAGGTCAGGGCATGCACTGGGAAATCAAACTGATTTCTGAAATAGTGCGTGTTTACTTCAAATTTGGAGCTTTTTGGGACACCATCTCTGTATATACGCAAAGCTTCCCCCACAGCCATTCAGAGACTGTTCAGCACAGTCTGTAATCAAACATTAATTCTCAAGTCCTAATGGGAGACCACCAGCACCTACAAAACATGACAATTTTGCATTTTACAACACAAACCCACTGGAAGTGCTGAAATCAGTGAAGAACCCTCATACAAATTAAAAAGCATGGTTGATACCAGGAGGTATAAACCAACCGCTGGGTATCGAACGTGCGCAGCACATTCCTGTGCCCCATCCAAAAAGCTCAACGCAACACCACAGGCATTTCTGTCCCGCGGGATCTGCACAATGGATCCAGCACCAGTTAGACGGACCCAGCTTAACCGATGCTCTCAGGCTGCACATATCCCTACTGCCCACACTTCTACTCCTCTGGGATTTCTAGACCTTCAGTGAACTACTTGCGGCAGCTGGTTTTGGACTATCACATAGCTAGAAATCCTAAACGAATATCCAAAGCATTTTTTCCTTCATTCTCTCAACACAGCTTCTGGGTGGGAAAAAAAAAAAATCCAGGGTATCCTCGACGTTGCTGTTTGCGCTAAGTTAGTCACGGGACCACAAGGTACTTTTTTCCCTTATGTGATGGGCTTGGACTCGGAATATGATGATCCAGCACAAGCTTTGTCCACTAAATCAGCACATGAAGAATCGTAAGTCACTTTGCGGAGTGACAGGACGTGTGTTTCTCTAGCAGGTTTAACAGCTGCTGATGGAACAGCATCGTGTGCCTCACGGCTGGTTGCCTAAGACCATACGCAGCCCCAGGACCCAACGCAGAGCAGTGGGTGGCTGCACCGAGGCAGAGCCGTGAGCAAGGGGACACCAAAACGTGCCACGTTAAGCTCTATTCTGAGCTCTGCCCCGAGTGACCTTCTGCAACCTCTGCGTCACACCTCCCTGGCGGTGCGATGGAGGAGAGTGACACCCAGCCCTGCGTGGCAGGATGTGGCCCCAGCAGCAGGCTGGGTCATGAACTGCACAGGAAGAGCAAGCGCTGCCTCCGAGGGGAAACCAGAACTCCCTCCCCTCCATCAGGGCTTGTTTTACGGGCAAGGCTCGCCTTCAGACACATGGAAGACGAAGACCAGCACACGAGGGCTATCGCACACAGGCACATCCTGCGAAACACATGCTGTCTGGTCGCTGTGCCGCTCCTGCTTTCCCCTTGCCCTGCAAGAAACCCCCTTTTTAGGAAGACAACACTGTCCAGAGTGTCCCTGTCATTCAGAGAAAAAAGGAAAAAATATAGAGAATTGGTATTTAGCCTTCTATGGGAGACAGATGCCACTGCCTAAACATCCTGAGTACCTTACCCCGAACCTGCAGCTCTAGGGAAGAGCCTCCTACAGCTAATACAGACTCTTTGCTGCTACATTCCCTGCTCAGACCCTTTTCTGAATCCTGCCTCGCAGGTTCCCACATTCACTCGGGTCACGTTGGGTCAGAGGCTGCAGAGGTCATAGTCTTCATCCCTGAAGCCCGGTGACACCAGTGGCTTTGCCGGTGGCATTATTTAAGCGTGGCGCTCTGGGACCACCAAAACCAGCCATTTACATTTCAGTCTTTACCAGGGTGAACTGGCTGGGCTGTTTCAAACACCAGCACAGCAGACAGAGCCCCACGTGCCTCTCTTTTCCTACTAAGGCATTGCAGACTCTTTTTATATAATTAGCCCAGACATTTTGCCTAGCAGACTTGATTTAGTGCCTTTTTTAGGGAAAACAAAACGAGACTGAAGGCAGCTGTTTGCCTCCTGGATTGCAGCAAAACTTAGGTGCTTTGCAACCTGGAAAACAGAGTCCAACATTTTTTAAAAGTCCTGGCTGGTTGTTATAGCAACATACGCACGTGTGCATGTGTGTGCATGCAAAATAGACTCAAACCCAGGTTGTCACGGGCAACACGAGTCAGCTTCGAAGTCACACCGAACTCGCTGTCTTGCCTGGTGTCATCTGAAGGCAGCAGCCAGCTCCGACAGGGACCGCGAAATATCCCGATAACTCACTGCTGGTGCCAGTTGCTGGCTGAGACCTCAGCGCCGTCTCGCAGCTGATTCAGCTCCTGAAGAAGAGGGTAATTTTCTTTATCCTGTTTGCTTCTTCCTCCCTTGCAGGCTGCCACAGCACCTTAACCCAGCTGGGTAAGACAAGCTCATGGCTCCCTCCCAAACAGATGGCTGCAAGGAAGGTCCAAAAATAATCTAACCCATTTGCCGGCGAGTTTTGAGCCTGCTTTGGTGATTGGCAGACCCTCCGGAGACCACCAGAAGAAGCAGATGGTCAAGACATGAGATCAGAGCTGGAGACGGAGATGTCAATCAATAGGTTGGAGCGCCAGGCTCTGGGATGTGGAATGGAGCAGGCAGCTACAGCAGCATTAAGCAGGCAAGGGTGCACCGTCCCAGAAGAACAGGTATTTAAGTAATAAGGCTGGCTGCAAAGTCAAGTTTTCACTTTTAAAAAAAAAGAAATTTTAAAAAATCGCAGCCTCATCATGCTGGAAGAGTCAGCCCTTAAAGTGTTCCACCCCTGGAAGGAGGTGCTGAGCCTCTGTCAATCCCCCCATCAAACTGTCAAGCAGAAGTAGGTGAAAAAAAAAACCCAAAACCAAAAAAAAAAAAAAGAAGTGAAGGAACAAGCATTACAGCCATTGCAGAAATAAGAGTGGGGCAAAGTCCAGGGAAATCACAATAGTTGTAAAGTCTCTGGTGGTGGGGTCCATAAAGAGATTTCTGGGTAAAAAAAATTGTTCAGTGTATCTTTTTGGACATTGAGCTACTCCTTGACTGCACTGATACCCTGGATCAGAGCATCAAAATCAATGCTGCAGCAAAATTATCTCCTTCATCCCAAAAACACAGGGTTTTGGCCAAATGTCTCAGGGTGATGCTATTCCACAGCATCCCCTGCACGGGGCTGCAGCACAAAAACTCCCGTCTGGTCCAGAAGCCCATTTAGGATGAGGGATTCATGCTAAAAAATGTGGGCAAATTACCATGTGTCCAGAAATGACCAATACAGGATCTGGAACTTGGAAGCATTGATCCCTTTGGAGGAGTTAAAGGAGCCAAATCTGCATGTTTCACCTAAGTAAAAAAAAAAAAAAAAAAAAAAAAAAGTGGGAGGAAATAAAAGTCTGCAAATAATTGATGGGTGTAAACACCGGATGGAAATGATGTTATCTAGGGAGTCTATTTTCCTAATGGGGTAGATGATGAAAAGGAGAATTTAGCCTGAGTGCTACAAAAACAAGCTACCAGAGGGAAGAGAAACCTCTGAGACCGGAGCATCTCCTAAGGAAAGTGGTAGCAGACCATTAGTGCATATACCACTAGGATGGGCAAAGCCCTAGAAAATGCTTGTAAGGCTCTGCGGAGCACCAGCTCCTGGGGGGGGGCGTAAATCTCATCTAACCTGCCTCTGCCCCCTCTGATTCCTGCGTTTCTGGCAGCTCCTTTCCCCAGCATATTCCTTAAGGGCAAGGCTCATTTTTTCATCTGTGCTCACTCTACAGTTTCCAAACTTTGTTTCCTTGGGCATGTCAGCAGCACCGGTGACAGCAGCAGCAGCAGCTCCTGGCCATGCACTGGCAAGACTCGGCATCGGATGCTCCATGTCCTGGAAGAGCCCAGTTACCTCTAGCGGGACACAAGTCACAATTTGCAACTCCCTTTTCTAGCAAGAACCTTGTCTGCACCAGCAAAGACAGCAAAACAACCTGTGTCCAGCTCTGGAGACCCCAACATAAGAAGGACATGGAGCTGTTGGAGCGGGGCCAGAGGAGGTCCCGGAGATGCTGGGAGGGCTGGAGCCCCTCTGCTGGGAGGACAGGCTGGGAGAGCTGGGGGGGTTCAGCCTGGAGAAGAGAAGGCTCCGGGGAGACCTTAGAGCAGCTTGCCCTTACCTGAAGTAGGCTGATGAGAAAGCTGGAAAGGGAATTTTTACAAGGGAAGGTAGTGATAGGATGTAGGGAAATGCCTTCAAACTGGAAGAGAGTCCCTGCCCTGGGCAGGGACACCTCCCACTGGACCAGGTTGCTCCAAGCCCCATCCAACCTGGCCTTGAACCTCCAGGGATGGGGCAGCCACAGCTGCTCTGGGCAACCCCGGCCAGGGGCTCACCAGCCTCAGAGGGAAAAATTTCTTCCTAATATTTATTCCAAAGCTCCCCTCTCCCTGGACAACGGTGCAGGTGCTGCTCCACGCACGGCTGGACTGCCTTGTCCTGCTGGGAGGGACGGGAGGTTCTCTGCACACCTCTCTGCACCAGCTCGCAGGTAATTGGCAATTTGCAGCAGTGACCAGAGAAGTAAAACGACGTCAGCTATTATTTTGCTCCTTTTTTTACGCTTAACCCTTCTGCCAAAGCCAACAGACAAAGACCGAACACATCAGGCAGCTCCGGAGAAGTCTGGACCCCGCGTCCTGTAAAACAGAACCCCCCGACCACGCGCTTCCCGCCAGGAGCCAGACTGCTATTGCACGCAGCTGAGCGGGTAATTTTAGCTATCCGGAGAGTGCCAGGAGATGACAACATTCCTGAAGGACCGTCTGGAGAGGCGTCTGCAGGAGCGGAGGCAGAGCACCCGTCGCCACCCTGCGAACCGGACAGCGCGGAGGTAACACCAGCGAGGTGCGTTGCTGCGCACCCCTCCACTGCGACTCCTCCAGGCGCAGGCAGCGCTGAGACAGACTCTTTCCAAATAAAACTGTCATGAATGCAGACATTTGTTACCCCGCAGCTTTATTTTTTAACCCGCCGTGCAATGTTGCTGTAAGAAATTGAATACTTGAGCATTAAGTATGTGTTACAGTGCTGCCTTATACAGCAGCAAAGTGATTAATTAAAATTTACAAGAGTAATCCAAATGCCTAAACACATGTTTCTTGGCGGTAACTCCTCTCACCCGCTGCCAATAACGTCTCAAACTAACGACAACCCTAAAGTCAACCTTTGGGAGCCATGAAGAGTCTCTCTGAACTCAGCCAGTTGGTAATGGAACGGAGAGATACGCGATTCTTCAGGAAAAACAAAGCCCTCAAATACAATGGTGTCTGGGATCGCCAGCTCACACGGGGAATAGCCCCATTCCAAGCCACAAATACTGTCGAAAGCCCACTCTTGGTATTATGCTGAGGTATTGAAAATGCCTTAGAAAAGAGGGAAACAGCCAAATTCACATCCAGCTCCGTGAACCATGGGATGCTGAGCCCTTCCAGCTAACGCTGAGCCACGCCAAACACTTTGCAAAGTCAGAGGCTAAATCATTCCCTGGGAGGATTTCTTCATGGAACTCCGGAGGACACAGATATCGATCGCGCTTCTTCCCCACCCACCCCCAAATCCACTCGCAGAATATAATCCAATAACTCGATACTTTGAGTAACCTTCGAAAACCTAAAACTGCCATTTCCCAGGGGGCAATACTTGAGGCTAAATTAGAGTTAAGGGGGGTAAAGCTGGGGGTAAAGCTATTGATTTAAATGAGAAAAAAGAAAAAAAAAGATTTCAGGAAAATGTCACAGTCGACTATGGCAAGTTTAGAGAGGTGTGACCCATCAGAGCCGCTCCGGTCACTGGAAGCTGGTTGTATAAATCAAATGAATGAGAGGGGAGACACTCTTTAAAGGCTGATCTCGCTGTGCTGGTCTCTTAACAACACCTTCCCCTTGCAATGTGTAAATAAATGCAAAACTTTTAGTGTGCTGAACAATTCTACACTAGCTGTTAGAGCAAATCCTTGTGTTTAATTATCGTCGTTAAACAATTTCAGTGTTTTCAAAGCAGCCTAGTTGCTTACTGGTAATGATTTCACTGCCATGAAATAAACCTTGCAACAATGAATGGGAATCTTACTCATGGAAACACAGCTCATTTATAACTTCATTTTAGACACTTAAATTAGTAAGGATCAACTCAGTCCTACTGGAATAATAATTTTAGCAGCAGAGTCAAAACAAAAATGAAAAATAAAAATGCCTCCCCCCGAGTGAAAATAACTGTGCTGTCCAACCCCTTCTCTACAGAACCCTCTCAGCTCCCCCCTCCAACTGGAAATTTGTCATGGCAGAAGTCCTGGATTCAGGAAGGAAATCTGTCCAGCTCCCATGAAAATCCATTCCATTTCGCCAAGTTACACACACCTGAAAATTGTCATCTGCACCTACTTGTGGCTAAAGGCTCCGGTCTCTCCTTGTCTCCTACAGCCAATTCGCGGGCACAGGGTCCCTTGTTGCAGCCCACGTACCCCACTCACAGGGAGGCTCAGGGATCGCCCCCTCCTTGCCAAAAATGCAACAGCCCCTTAAGAAAGGAGCCCTGGATGATAGGAGCGCACTTCCATGTGCTCTAGTCCCGGCTCTTCTAGCAATCCATGAGAATGCCATAATTTCCATTGGCTGTAATATTGAGCAATGGCTCCTATTGATCTTAAGAGCGAGGCAAATATCATTCAAAACTCATACAAATAAGATAGCAGAAAGGTTGCGTAAGATCAGACCTGGCACAGCTGGGAACAGACTCCAGGATTCTGATGAAATCTGGCAAATCTCACCCAGCCAGATGCATCCCCGCTTATCGCCGCAGCCAGTTTTGCCAGTGCTGCCAGACCACAGCCCCGCAGGGAGTCCTGGTTGTCCCCAGGGCTGTGCTGCCTGGTAAAGAGCTGTTAGGGCTAATTAGCAGCCTTGAGTTGCGTACCCCTATAAACTGCTCCCAGAAAGACAAGGGGACATAGAGGGGACGACTGGTGCCACCAGCGACTTGCTCAGCAGCGAGGCAGCGCGCTGGGGAGCGGGAAGGTTCCCGGCCCCGCAGCCTCCGCTTGCTCATTCGAAAAATCATCGCAAGCGAGAGACGAGCTTTCATTAAAGAATGTTTATTTGCAAAGTTGAGAAATGCCAAAATTACGGCTGGCTCCACAAGTTTAATTTGTTCCATTACGCACAAGAGATGGGCTTTACATACATGAAAAGGTACTTTTTTTTTTCTTCTTCTTCTTTTCGTGTAAGTTTTATAGAACTTCTGCCTTGTTCTGTTCCTGGAGGGCTGATGAACAAGGTGGAGCGAGCCAAGAAACCACGGCTAGTGCTGTGATATCAGACAAGGCTGACCTATTATCTAGAATATCTTAATGTTTTTTTAATGTTGTTTTCATGCAATTGCACTTAAATTGTCAGATAATCTAATTCAAATGGGAATATTTCTCCTCCTAAGCAGTAGTTCATTGTCCTTAAAAGCACCAAACCCGGGGTCTGCTCAGCAGAGAGGAATGCCCATGACTGACAGATGGGCGGATAAATGGTCCTCAGACAAACTCAGGCTTTTTCTCCCCAGGCTGTTAACTCTTTACTGCACAGACTTAGCCTTGCATTAAAATCTAGCATGGCTACTAATTTAGCAGAGTTATTAATTGCCCAGAGCTCAGGTTTGGTCCATAACCTTCCCGCAGCCTTCCAGTATCTGAAGGGGGCCTACAGGGAAGTTGGGGAGGGACTTTTTACAGGGGCATGTAGTGATAGGATGAGGGGGGATGGCTTCAAACTGGAAGAGGGGAGATTTCGATGAGTTATTAGGGAGAAATTCTTTCCTGTGAGGCTGGTGAGCCCCTGGCCGGGGTTGCCTAGAGCAGCTGTGGCTGCCCCATCCCTGGAGGTTCAAGGCCAGGTTGGACGGGGCTGGGAGCACCCTGGTCTAGTGGGAGGTGTCCCTGCCCAGGGCAGGGGGGTGGCGCTAGATGATCTTTAAGGTCCCTTCCAACCCAAACTATTCCATGATTCTATGATAACCTCTGCATTTCAGAGCAGCCTGCCTGCACAAGCAGTGATGCTGTGGTGTGACTAATTGCATGACTTGCGTCCAACTACTTGGGTGTGAACATTTGCAGAATTTGTCTTTCTATAGCTTTGAAGTCATGTCTGATGTTACTAAGCAGCTGTATGGCTAAACTTACAGCAGTTTTCACTGTGGTTTTGTGCACTCTTCCTTCAAAGAAGGAGGAAAGTGGTGGCTTATAGGGTTGCGCACACAAAAAGGACCATCCTTAAGGACCAAGGCAGAATGGTGAGTTAAAAGTAACCTGATAAATACCTGGGCAATGAAGCCTTAGTGAGGGCAAAGAACTGCAGGAGCTGAAAATAACAGATGCATTCGTCTCTAACCAGTTAAACAATTTTTATTCCATTTTTTCTATAATTTATTCTAACGTTCAGCGTGGTCCATAAGCATTCCCTTATAAAATGTTCACTTTAAAAAGTGGCTTCCTGCCCGAGGATGCTGCAGTGGTTTATACATTCCCATTAAAATACCTTACCTGCCTGTCCTGCCCCATGTCGAATCTCATCTCCTTGTGCTCCTTGTGTGTTTTAGCTCCCTGCTCTCAACAGGCCAATTTTAGTTCACCACAATCATGATTTTCCTCACCTTGACGTTTAGAAGAGTGGTCTTTCCACATCCCTCCTAAGTCTCCCATTCCTTCCTGGCACCCCTTAACTCCCAGGAACAAACCCTCTCTCCTCCCAAGCGAACACCCCGGGGCAGGAATGGGAAGTGGTCCCCGCACCCAGGGCAGCCGGGGGATGCCGCCTGTCCCCTCCCAAGGCACCTACAGGTAGGAGTGTGATCGTTGGTATTTATCACCCCTTGGCTCTTCCAAGGACACGGTGTCAAGAGACCCGTTTAAGCTCTGTTATAACTCCTTTTGAGTGACAGGCGAGAGTAATGAGTGTCATTGCCTGAGGAAGGCCAGACAAAAAGGAAGCTCTAAATAGACCTATCAAAGACATGCTAAAGAGACTAATACATCAACTAAATCAGTGCCCAATACATAAAAATCTTTTAATCTACCACTCTCTCAATTTTAAATGTTTACCAAGGCCCAGCATCTATAGCGCTGCATAGGTAATATGCTTTTTCTTTAAAAATAATTGTAATGACCCTCCGAAGTATGCCTGGATTTCTTTTCATGAAAAACAAGAGAAAAAGGAGGAGAAAAAAAGCGGCAGGCTGCCAGGGATCCGAATGCTTCAGTAGCCGACAAAAGACAAGAGAATTTGGGCTGGTGGGGTTTTTTTGTTTGTTTTTTTTTTTTTTTAAAAAAAAAAAAAGAAAACGGCAGCTTTGGAATGATGAATTCACAAGTTGTTATGGGAACTAGCAGCACAGATGATGCCCCAAAGGAGCACCGAAAGAATGTCTATAGGATCTAGAGGGATAATAATGTAACGCAGACGGCTGTACGGCTGTACTATGCATGGATTTCACCAAAATTGTATGACAATTTGTAACCTAAGACTCGCAGCGCACTCTCCGTGTGCCAGCACGGAGCCACGGCCCCTGCAACGCATCAGACCAAAACTATGTGGCTGGGATGTTTGATGGCACGGCTCTGGCCCTCTCCCAGCCCTCCCGGGCCATGGGGAGAGTATCCCTCTTTGTTTGTTTATTTACTTTGACAACACATTAATTTTCGTTCACACTACCTCACATTTTCCAGGACCTCTGCACTTGTGAACTACTGGACTCGGAGCCCTGGCGTGTGCCGGGGATGAAGGAGCCGGGGGGATGCCGGCATCTGCGCCAGCAGCAGTTGGGAATGCTGGCAGCGAGGAGGACACGAGGGACAGGTTTGATTTCTTTGGGAGGTAACTGCAGCCGTGGCTTCTGCGCAGATGCTATGTCCACCTCTCCTTCCCAGCCTCCTTTTGCGTGGTAGGAGGGCATGTGACGTTTGGAGGAGGATTGACACTCTCTGCCCCCGCTCCTGCAAACCCCAAGAGCGACGAGTGCCCGGTCCTGCTTCCATCTTTGCGGTGGACGAGGCATTTTGCGGCTCTGCACGCACACGCAGCCCTGCTGCCATGGTACGCGGGCTGAGGGCTTTCCCAGCACCGAGATGCCTAAACCTTGTGTCTTGTTTTCAAAATGGGAAGGTGGTAAACACAACTTCACGCGCATTTTAGCTTCTAAAGGAGAGTTACACAGGCTGCACGGAAGAGCTCGCACCACACGGGCCATATCTAAATGTGGGGTTTACGTATGCATAAGGTGTATTGGATCTATGGGTGATACACAAGAATTACCACAATTATGCAATGGTCTCATCCTCCGGTGGTGTTTGTAGAACATTTAATGGCATATATTACAGGCGAGATCAGGAATATTCCCCAGTGACCCACACTGTCTGAGTGGCTGGGTCAAAGCACCACAGCAATGCTATGTCCTTGGGACAACCTGGTGTGGGAGCAGACCATGGACACGCCACAGTAACCAGGGGCTTCCAGACCATACGTGACACATGCAGGGATTGAAAAGAGCTTGGCCGTGCCATGGAAGATGCAGGATCCTAGACGCAACGCTGAGATGTTACTGAGCTCTGTAACAAACACTCTAAAAAATGCTCCTAGAGCTCAGATCCACCAGCCATCATAGCCCTGAGCTTGGTTCCAGCCTACGAGATACCCTGCGCCCATGGGAAAATGCTAAAAAAGGAGTTCAGAAGAAGAACAGGGAAAAGTCCCACGTCATTGTAGCCTACTATTTGCTCAATATTGGTGCTTATGAGATGGGAATCAGCTCAGCAACTGGGCTGGGTTTGCAGGTCTCTGTGGGGGTTGTGGTCTGGAGATAAGAGCAAACCTTGCCGTGCTTCTCCCGGAGCTGCTGCTCGCATTTGGAAGGACATCCAGTAAAACTGTAAAGGTACCTCTTGATCTGCCTTCCAAAAACCTCTTTCAAAATGTACTTAACTGAGCTGTTTACACAAATTCTTGCAAGTTGGCTTGACAGCGTGCCAGTCTACCATCCACCGCGCAAACCAGCGTTCCCTCAGCCCCCTTGCACTGCCCGTGCTGGGTTGGGCAGGGGCAGCCCGGGGGGAAGCCACAAGACCAACCCACTTTCCATGTTGCACACCTGCAACATCGGCCTACCCAGAACACACTCTCCAGATTTATGCCTGCAGTACATTTCTATTTGGGTTATAAATAAAACGTGTGGCTTGCCATTCAGCCCTACTGCAGTGTTCATGCCTTCCTTTCACCAGCCCATCCCAGTCCATTAGCCTGCGCTATTTTCCCAGCTGTCCTTTCGGTCTGTGCCAGGAGAGGGCTCTTGGTCTCCTTCCCCTTTGTAACCTTCAACGCACCAAAAGTTATTGGACCGCATCAAGTGAGCACAAAAGGAACATTTCCTACACCAAACGCTTGCAGAAGCCATGTTAGGGAGCCCCATTTTTTCTACAGATGATAGAAGAGTCATTTGTGGTGGTTTTTTTTTCCTGCACCAAAAGACCTTTCCCAGAGTTGGGGAGAACCAGAGGACTGAGGGTTTTAACACAGTACCTGCAGTCTGCATTCACCTAGTGATTTTCTGGAAGCTCTTGCCAAATGTCTGGCTGTGTACTCTTCCAGAAGGTAGTAAAAAGCCCGCACCGTGCTTTCTCTGCAGAACTACTTAATGGGGTTAGGAGGTTTGTTCTCAATTTCATATTAACTCCAAGTAAGAAGGATATATATTCTCAGCATTTGCTGTGTTTTCCCCTTTGTCCAAGCCAGCCAGCCCTGCTCTACCCTCCACCAGCGTACCCAGCTCTCCCCTAAAGTCTCCTGCACCGCCTGTGGTCAAGTGCACTTTGGGTTCTCCTCCTCCTCAGCTCCCTCTTCTCTCCTGAAGCTCTGCCTCCCACCCAGCCAACTTGGCCAAAGTGCTCCAGGTGGACCTCTCCATCACACCAGCACAACCTGTCCAGCTCATCACTACTGCCCTTAGACACATGCTGTCCCACCACTTCCCCTCCAGTCCCTAAGAAAGACAGAGGGAAAAAAGGTCCTTTCCAAATGGGGTTCACAGATGTCATAAATAGTCCACATCCCTCCCGTCTTCCACAAAAGCTTGAGGAAACTTGGCAGAGCCCAGATATCATCACCTATAAATTATGGTCCGTGGACTAAGAACCATCCCAGATTGGGAGGCTTCCTCAAGTCATGTGAAATTGCTGTGCTCGCACTCATCTGCCTGACCTGGGGCGCTCCAGAGGGAGCTCAGTGGGTCACGCTTCAGGTTGGCCAGCTCTTCCCTTGTCGTTGATGGTTTTCTGACCTCTTGAGAAATGAAAGTCAGCAAAGAAGGAGGTGCTGTGCAGCAGGACAACCCTTGCTGCTCTGGTTCATGCTGGACTTGAACCAGACACAACCTCTTTGCAGACCTCTCTCCAAGCCGACACACCAAGACAGTTTTCTCAACAGACCTATCCTCCTCATGTAGGAAACCAAGCTTTTTCCGTGATATGCACCTTTTACTCCTGCCTGAAGTCCAAAATTCCTGACAAAAGTCACAAATCATAAGTGTTATCTACCAGAAATGTTACCCCATCAGCATCACTCTGCCGCAGCTCCATGGGACTGTGTTGGTCAGGACCTGGATCAACTCACCCCAGAGTTCAGAGTTCAGGCTGAAGGGAAAGGGCCAGCTAAAGGGAAGGATAATGCCTGCTGGGTTTTTTGAAATGTGATGTGCAGGCATCTTCCCTACCAAAAATTGTTCTGTGTGCACATGGCTTCACGACATCAGTCTGTTACTGTGGCCATTGGACACGCTACACGTACAAAGATGTGAGGAAGCGCTACCCTGAGGTAGGGAAGGGAAGCAGGTCATTCCCACCCATACAGTGGAAGTCTCAGGGTTACCAAGATACTGTTTCATCCTCAGACATAAGGCGTTATCCAACCATGTCAGGATTTTTTAACAGGGCAATTTATCACTAGAGACAGTGCTTAGTGGAAGAGTATTAAGTTATGTACAGAGGAAAATACAACAGTCTTTAGTAGCCTGGCCCTTGAGAGTAAGGGCACTAATACAGGATTTAAATGCTTCCTCTTGAGCACACTTCACGCTGCTCTAGACAGCAGAGTAATGTGTCACTTTGGGCACAGACCCTCTCTTAATTACACGTGCTGCATGATATAGTTAATAAAGTTAAAGGGGTGGAGAGCCAGCTAATAAATTACTTCCTTTATCATTACAGGAACTAAACATGAAGAGTTCCAAACGAAAAACCCGAGAGCTGGAATCCTGTGTCTAATATCCAATTTGCACCCCCCGCTAACCTGAAGTGAAACTTGGACTTTCCCTTGGAAGCGCTCGTTGAGCAAACACCGCCAGCACACGCTTCCTGCCCTCCAGTTCATCCCAGTCTGAGCGAAAAGTCAAACCAGCCGCTCTCAGTAGTGCGGCAGTGCCCCTTCCAGATGCAAAGCGGGTTTGTATTGCTTCCAAAAAAATAAACACAAAGAAAGACAGACAGGCTTCCATCTGACTTTTATCAAAGCCTGGATGAAGGAAGACTTTTAACACTGCCTTCCAAGCAGCCCTTTGTAAAGATGGGAGGATGGGTAAAAATAACTTGTAATTAGAGTCTAATGAATCAGCACCAGTTGTCTAGCCAACAGTGCCTCAGCTCCCATGTGCTAGTTAATCGCCTGATATTCTTTTCATCGTGCAAGAGCAGCACACTGGCGAATTCATGCTCGCTGCCCCCACAAATGTTTTTCCTGACACTCACAGCGCAGGTTCAAACTCCGTTTCACCCCAGGAGAAAGAGGCCGTGACTTTACCAGACAAGGAAGTCTGAGAAACCAGCAAACTTGCAGAGCTTTCAGGGTTGATGCACCTGGAAGTACATGAAAGCGGCAGCAGCTCACCCTGTTTTACCCATTTGCGGAGCTTTGTTGCGGCCAAGAATGAAACTCCGTAAGCAAGGCCAAGCGTTCTCTGCGGCACGGTGGGAATAAATTCAAACCACCCCAAAAATTCTTTGGCAACAACCCAACTTCCCAGCAGTATTAATGCGGCACGTTTCCCTAAAATGCTTCTCATTCCCAACCCCTCCTTCAAACGTATGTGCAGATCTTAGTCCCGTAGCATTACGGGACGCTGTTCTGCGGGAAAGGAAAATGCTGTGGCATGCTCCTCAGGGCTGGGAATAATGAAACACCTGGGCTCTGCTTTTGAAGCTCCCATCGGCTCCGAAGAGCATTTCAACTTGGCGACGTGTCTGCCAGCTCCGCCGGCAGGGACTGACACCGCTGTTCAGTTGAAGTGACATGCAGATGAGATGCGTCTTCTAACAGATAAAATAATGAGTGCTCCATGATAGGGGAATCAAATCCCTTTGCTGGTGACTGCAGAGCAAATTTGCAAAGTTTGCATGGAAAAAAAAGATTTTTTTGTTCTAACTGCGTATTCCTCCTGAGATATGAAAATTAAACTGGATTTTTTCCCTTCTTGCATCTTAATAAAATTCCTGTTAAAGACCATTTCTGAATCTTCGGTTTAGCTTGTGGATTCAACTAGGCCAGAGGAGAAAACTGATTTTCAGTTTAGAGCGCAATCAAAAATAGAATGCAGTCTAGTTTCAGGTAAGAAAGATCAGAAAGGGTTGTCAAAAAAAAGTAGTTTGTTTTACTTTCATAGAATCACTTGGGTTGGAAGAGACCTTCAAGATCATCGAGCCCAACCATAAACCTATGCCAAAACCACCCCTAACCCATGTCCCTCAGCACCACGTCTGCCCGGCTTTTAAATACCTCCAGGGACGGCGATTCCACCCCCTCCCTGGGCAGCCTGTTCCAATATCAGAAGCTGCTTTTGTTAGAGAGGTGTGTGGAGCTGCTGAGATCTGGACCGAGTGGTTTTGATCCAAAAGGCAGGTCCATGTTCGCCGCCAAAGATGATTCTTTCTGTTAAATTCTTTTATGGTCTTTCCAACTAAACTGTGATCAGCAAAATACAAACAAAATGTAGTCAGATTGAGGCAGGTTGAGGAAAAGTTTTATCTTCTCATTTTATTCATTTTTCACCTTTCCTGTCCTCTAGAGAACCCAACGGGGGCAACAGTGTGAATAATTCCTGTAATTCCCCTGTAGAAATACGGAATACAGGAACGGGAAGCACACGCTCACACACACCCCGACGCTGAGCCTGCAGCCCTCGTTCACGTGTTGGGCGGTGAGTGCACCCCAAACGCTGCTGTGCTCCCATTCAATTTTTCACCATTCAAATAACGAATGCCTCAAGACATAAAAGAGGTTCCTGCCATGACCATAGCCCAAACTCATGTTCTTACTCGATTTCATAGAATCAAAGAATCCTAGAATGGTTTAGGTTGGGAGGGACCCTGCAGATCATGGAGTTCCAACCCCCCTGCCATAGGCAGGGACACCTCCCACTAGACCAGGTTGCCCAAGGCCACATCCAGCCTGGCTTTAAACACCTCCAGGGATGGGGCCTCAACAACCTCCCTGGGCAACCTGTTCCAGTGCCTCACCACCCTCAAAGTCAAAAATTTCTTCCTCATGTTTAATCTAAACCTGCCCTCTTCCAGTTTAAAGCCATTCCCCCTCGTCCTGTCACTACATGCCCTAGTAAAAAGTCCTTCCCCTGCTCTCCTGTAGCCCCCTTTAGGTACTGGACGGCGGCAATAAGATCTCCCCAGAGCCTTCTCTTCTCCAGGCTGAACAGCCCCAACTCTTTCAGCCTCTCCTCATAGGAGAGGTGCTCCAGCCCTTGGACCATCCTCGTGACTCTCCTCTGGACACGCTGCAGCAGGTCCATGTCCTTCTTATGTTGGGGACTCCAGAGCTGGATGCAGTACCCCAGGTGGGGTCTCATGAGAGTGGAGTAGAGGGGCAGAACCACCTCCCTTGACCTGCTGGCCACACTTCTCTTGATGCAGCCCAGGATGCGGTTGGCCTTCTGGGCTGCGATCGCACATTACTGGCTCATGTTGAGCTTCTCGTCGATCAGCACAGCCAGGTCCTTCTCCTCAGGGCTGCTCTCCAGCCATTCCTCACCCAGCCTGTATTTGTGCTTGGGATTGCCCTGACCCAGATGTAGGACCTTGCACTTGGCCTTGTTGAACTGCATGAGGTTGGCTTGGGCCCACCTCTCCAGCCTGTCCGGGTCCCTCTGGATGGCATCCAGCTCCATCCCTTCAGTCCTATCGTGGGAGGTCATTGCCACTGATGTGCCTTTTGTCCAATACTATGAAGGGGCTCAGGAAGCTGAGATCCCAAGGGATTTCGCAAAGGATACTGAAACACCTTATCCCATCACACAGGACAGAAAGGTGCCTTGACAACACTGGGGAAATTTCCTGGTGCCCCATGGACTGCGGTGGAAATCTAGGGATTTCGTGGTTTTAATTTCCAGTGTCAGAGCTCGAGCGAGAATTAGGCTAATGAATTTCCTGTATTGTACTTAACTGTCCTGAGCTCCAGCATCACTTTCTGAACATGTCATCTTCTATATCAAATAAATGCCTGAGAAAACAGCTATCTACTACAGCCTGCTACTCAATGCACTCTGACTGGATGCACAATATCCATGCCAATGTTTTTTGGATTTGGACTTTTTTTTGGTCTGATTTGTTAAGATATGCAAAAAAGGACCCACAGATTTGTTTATATATGCATTAACCATAAATTATATTGCTACAAAGCATAAGGTTAAAAGAAAGAAGCATAAAAGAAGCCTTCAGGCTTGTTTCCCAGTTCCAAGCTTGTTATTTTTTGGCTAAATTCCCCGTCTGTCTTTTAGAGCAAAGACCAGGTCAGAAGATGACATCCCAATGGAGCGAAGCATTTTCTTTTTCTCTTCTCTCTCTTTTGATCTTCCCTTGTTCTGCAGCAAGAAGGCCATGAGCTATTTCCATGGCAAAGAAGAAAGTGGATTCTGCAGTGCTGCCTTTTATTCTGCAGAAAACAGGACTGGTGGCAGGTAAGGGAGCAAGAAATGCCAGGAGCTGCTGCAGGAAGGACAAGAGCAAAGCCAAGTATGGCCATGGGACACTGGGCTCAGAGCTCTTCTACAGCACCCAGGCTGAGAGATGGCAAGTTCTAGCTCAAAGGACCCAGACAAGACACAGAATAAATGTCAAGTTTTGTTGGGTTTTATACCAGATTTAAACTTTTCCACACTCTCCCTCACAAAAAACTTGAGCACAACTTCCAGCACGAGCAACACAGCTGATGGGCTCCGCCATGTCCTGCAATTGCACCTGCTTTGGGAATGTATCACCCCAGGGTTAGGAACAAGGCTGTGACTTGTCACAAGTCCCACCAGTGACTGCGCAAAGTGCACCTATATGCCACGTCTGTTGGTGCGGGTGAGAAAGGGACATGTTTGCACGCGTGTCTGGATGACCCACCTACAAGGTACAAGGAGGGATTTACTTGCTCAGACTATTTCATTCCCGTCTCAGAAGGCAAGGTGGGGCAGCTTTTCAAAGCACATGAAACTGGTTATTAAATTTCCAGTAATTAAGTAAACATGTTGCTAAATCATAGAATCATAGAATCCCTTGGGTTGGAAGAGACCTTCAAGATCATCAAGTCCAACTATAAACCTCTGCCAAAACCACCCCTAACCCATGTCCCTCAGCACCACGTCTGCCCGGCTTTTAAATACCTCCAGGGACGGCCATTCCACCACCTCCCTGGGCAGCCTGTTCCAATGCTTGACAACCTTTTCCGTAAAGAAGTTTTTCCTAATATCCAACCTAAACCTGCCCTGGCACAGCTTGAGGCCATTTCCAACTTGTGGCTTGTTCCTTGGGAGAAGAGATTGACCCCACCTGGCTAGAACCTCCTTTCAGGGAGTTGTAGAGAGTGAGAAGGTCTCCCCTCAACCTTCTCTTCTCCAGGAGGAACAATCCCAACTCCCTCAGCCGCTCCTCATAAGACTTGTTCTCCAGACCCCTCACCAGCTCTGTTGCCCTTCTCTGGCCACGTTCCAGCACCTCAATGTCTCTCCGATACTGCGGTGCCCAAAACTGAACACAGCACTCGAGCTGCGGCCTCACCAGTGCTGAGTACAGGGGCACAATCACTGCCCTGCTCCTGCTGGCCACACTATTCTTGATACAGGCCAAGATGTCATTGGCCTTCTTGGCCACCTGGGCACACTGCTATTAATTAATAATTAATATTATTAATTAATAAATTAATTTAATTAATTTGTTAACTATATTGACTAAGTTCACACACGCACGTTTCTTAGAATGTCAGAAATTCCCAAGCCGCTCCAGCGTTTGTCACACACACTACAATATCCCGGGCTAGAGGTGGCCCAAGGAAAAAACAAAGCCAGGTAAAGTGCCGGCGTGGCTGGGACTCGTAGATCAAAATCTACCTCTTACCCACCCCTTGGCTAAAGGTCTTCTGCTCTCTTTCCTCGCACTTTGAGCGCTGTTATTTCCAGCAGTAGCATGGCCAGCAACTAACCCCAGGTCAGACACGAACATCACAGTCCAAAGGCTCACACGGCCGATCAAGCTCTTGACTCTAGGAGTAACTGGAAGACTGACAAGCTAAAAATCCAGACTTATGATCTGATGTGCAGAACCCAAGGCCAAGCAGCTGTTGGGAAATGTTGAGAAAAACAGAAAATATGAGTATGCAATGGCGAGCCCAGTTTCAGGCCAAGTTGTGACATCACGTCTCACAGGTCTTCTCATGGAATAAGATGTCCCTTTCCTGGACTAATAGTAAGGAATTATAGCCCTGAACAGGGAAGGAATAATGTGGGAAAATACTTGTAATGCTCGCATCATCCCACCGTGTGGGGTCTGTGCCTGTCCGGATGTAACCCGGCCTGTCGAAGGACACGGTGGTGAGGCTGTGAGAGAACAGAAAAGGTAAAAAACAACACAGAGAAAGCAGATGGTATCTGACCTCGAAAGAGTTAAGATGCCAAGGGCTAGCTTCCCCCAAGGCTCTCTCTCAAAAAGAACTGTGGAAAAGCAAAGCAAATGTGGACAGGACGCCCAGCCTCAAAAAGGAGATTCAGCCCAGCGGCCAGAAGACTCGGTGGATCTGGGATGTTCGCAAGCCAAGAGTGTCATACAGATGGGTTACCCTCTCTGTGTTACCTGCACCGTGTTGTAAATGCTCTGCACCTTGGAGGAAGAAGTGGATCCTGTTTGAGTTGAGATTCGCTTTCCCCAGTGCCTGTCCCAGGCTCCCAGCAGGACCCAGCCCCACTCGCACATGTTGAATCCGTCCCCAGCTGCCCCAGGGGGCTGTGACCCTGCCAGCAGCCTACGAGCAGAGGGGTGGAGAAATGCCACCCTGCACGCAGTAAAAACTTGGCATCGGGCAGAGACCACCTGGAAAAGCCCAGGGAGAGAGCTCAGGCACAGCAAGACATGAGAGGATTGGTGTGAATCGTTAATCCGGCACAAATTTTACCATTTCCTGGAGTATACCTGCAGGTCCTGGATTTTTTCAGCGTTCATGGATATAACGGAGGGCGAAATTAGAGGAAAGTACAAGATGATCGTAATAGCAGCAGCTTTCTCTATATGTTTATTAAAGTAACCCAAGGCCACGATCCTGCACCCTTCAAGAGTTTTGACAACGCCTTAGTCGCCATTAAGATATTGGTGTAGCATTATTTTCTCCCTAAGCCCCCTAATTTGCTCTCAATTCATTGTTCGCGGGATTAAGCCCATTTTTTTTTAATGAAAACACAAGAAAAGCTCAGTGACAGGAGGATGAAGGAAGTCTGTGCTATTCACCAGCCACCCAGCCACCCACATGCTATCTTAATTCATCACCAGACAAAGCCAGCTCTTTGTCTTTGCAGCTCCTTCTATGCCATTCATTCACGGTGAGATATCGCTCCCAGTAATCAGAGCTTGCCTATACAGGGGGCAGAGGGGAGGGGGGGGGAGACACAAAAACCATCTAATCAGGCCTTAGACTTAGCCCCATTGTCACAAAGACAGCTCCTTTTTTAATAACAATGTGTATATAGCAATAGAGCTCGATTAAGCCCCCTTGCCATGTGCAGTAAGGTGGTTATGTCACATACAGGCGGGCGACGTGGGGATTTTCTTCATTTACAAGCCTTTTTGCCGCTAATAACAAACCAGCGGAGCGTCAGGGGAAAATAGTAATAATAATCCCTACAAATTAGGAAGAAAGCATACCCATAGTCAAAGGTTGCTTTAACCTTTGTATCTTCAAATACTTTGCTTTCCTGCACTTAATAAACTACATATGTGATACGCAACTGTTAAGGGGTTAATCTCTAACCATTGTTTTAATTGGATCAACAATTGGCCTTCCGCCATTTCCTTTAGAAAATTATTCCACGATCTAATAGAAATCAGTGCCAGAAAGTATTTTCCTGAGACTACGTGCCAGAGGAAACACTATGGGAATAGGTAACGACCCAAGTTTCACAAGGATCAAATATTGTAATTATTATCGTCGTCAGCCAGAGTCATGACAGCTACGACTGCATGTGGTCGCACTTCCAAAACTGCAACATCTTGGGAATGAGAAGCTAATGGAAAAACTTACTAGAAATCCCCCAGCTTGTACAAATGAAGAAAAAAGAAAAATAAAAAGAACTACCTAACTCTACATTGTGCCATATTGCGTAGCGGTGGTATAAGTAAAGGCAAAATCCGGATCGCAATTGCTTATACCTTTTCTTTGTGAACAAGATTAAAAATGGCTGAGCAGCTAAGACAATTCTTCTGTCTTTTCCTCAAAAGTAGCCATTATAATTTGCATTGCTCCACATGAACCAGCCCAAACCGAAACCAAATCAGTAAGAAAAGCACTTGCCGTGTTTTGCTTTTTAAACAACAAAAAATTTCTATCAGAATCAAATACCTTGTGGGACTTTAACTGTAACAGAAGTGTCACTCCTTCAGATCAGGGAAATGGAGTTCTTGGATGCCTGCGGGCAGAGCCCCAGCACCGCACACTCCCCCAGTTCACCCAGTGCCTCCCTATGGTTGAACACGTGCCGCAGTTCACAGACAGTTCTCATGCTGGTGGCGGTAACTTTTCTCATGAAAGCACATTGCTTTGGCTAAGTTTTCTTGACCTGAAGTTTATCCCATAGGCACTGGGAGGAGGGATGCTATCAGCAGTGAAAATACCTTTGAGTCATATTTTTGCAGTTCTTTTTTAAGCACTCACCATACAGACATCATTTTTTCTATTCTGAACGATAGCTTGTATGATTCTTCCAGTTGCCCTCTCTGTAGACTGGGCTATGAATACACATAAATACATGCAGAAGTAGTATGTCATGTTTTTCACCTTGGACTATGCTTGCGTGTTCATATGAGTTCCATCACACAAGTGAGGGTTCACCAGCGTAAGCAACGAGATCCTAAATGTGCTGTACATGTTTTTCTAATGCTGATACACCTCGAATCCTATGTTCAGTTTTGGGTCTGTCATGACAAGACAGACATTGAGGTGCTAGAGCGTGTCCAGAGAAGGGCAACAGAGCTGGTGAGGGGTCTGGAGAACAAGTCTTATGAGAAGAGGTTGAGGGACCTGGGGTTGTTCAGCCTGGAGAAGAGAAGGTTGAGGGGAGACCTTCTCGCTCTCTACAACTCCCTGAAAGGAGGTTTTAGCCGGGGGGGGTCAGTCTCTTCTCCCAAGGAACAAGCGACAGGACAAGAGGAAATGGCCTCAAGTTGTGCCAGGGGAGGTTTAGGTTGGATATTAGGAAGAATTTCTTCACTAAGTGGGTTGTCAAGCATTGGCGCAGACTCCCCAGAGTAGTGGTGGAATCACCAACCCAGGAGGTATTTAAAAGATGCCTAGACATGGTGCTGAGGGACATGGGTTAGCGGTGGACTTGGCAGTGCTGGGCTAATGGCTGGACTCAGATGATCTTAAAGGTCCCTTCCAACCAAGGTGATTTTGTGATTCTATGATTCTATGATAAAAGTGGACAATTTCTGGCACTATGCACGTGACCGCATGACATTTAATACTTGTATGGGCATATGAGCTTTAAGACTCGTACGATGTACAACCTGAAAAACTCCTCAAGGAACTAAGGCCAACAAGTTTTGGATTTTAAGAGCAAACTCTCTGCTCCGGACAAAGCAGGACTTATGAGGCAACTTTCTGAGAAGGTCCCTTTGGTGTTTCCCCCACTCCCGCCTTCCTGTCATGGACCTCGAGAGACCATGACCTTGAGGACACTTGAGCAAGCCTATGGTGCCTACGGTGGGCCAGTACCATGTGCCTGAAAGAGGTGGCAGGGGATTAGCAAGAGGAATGGGTGAGCCCCTTCCCAGTGCTCAAGCTGAGCCCTGAGAAGCAATGAAAGGGATTCTTTCCCTGCATGACCCATTGGACAGATACTGCCAAAATACTCCCGTTAGCTCTGTGGACCTGTTTGCCTTTGCGTTACAGCTGTCTTCCTTTCTAACCAAGTGGTTTTACGCAAGTCTCAGGCCCTGGGGTAACTTGCAACCATGCTCTTCTGCAGATGGAAATTCAATCTCGGCCTTTAGGGACAGGTCACCCTCACAGGTTTCAAGCCAGAGGAGCAGGCGGATGAGGCTAGGCCTGATGAAGCTCCTTCATGAGCTCCCCAAGGCTTGGTTTCTCTTACTGCTTCACCAAGGGTTGAAACTCTCTGTTGGCGCTTTGGAGACCTTCTCATCTACAGTCAGAAAGGCTAATTATTAATTAAAAGATAGCAGTGCTAAGTGATGCCTTTGTATTTCCTTCTGCCATACAGCTGCTCTTCTTTGCTGTGTCCTGTGTCTATAATTAACACTGTCCCAATGCTCTGCTCTTCATATCAATAAAACAGAGGTGGTGAGGATGTTACCAGCCCTCTGCTTTGTCAGCCACATACTGGTACCTCCAGATTCCCTTCCCAGAAGGATCTGTTTGAACTCAGCAACAGCAGAAAGGCCTTCAGCCACTTCAGCAATGAAAAGATTACAAGCTTGAATACACTTACATATGTTTGTCTCAGAGTATAAGCAAATAGTGGAATTCTTTCTGCTCAGAGCAGCTGTCAGGATGCACACTGCTGGATCGGGGCATCCAGCGATAACAGCGTCTATCGCGTGTGTCTGTCATCTTCCATTCAGTCCCCTCTGCCGGCTTTAAAATGTTCCTGACGTGTCTCATCAGTTCCTGATAAGGACAATATCACTGTGCCCATTTTACAGGCAGGAAAACGGAAGTACAAAGCAGATGAGCAACGTCATTAAAGCCAAACTGTGTAAAGATGGCTATAACCAAACCCAAACCCAAGCCTATTTTTTAACCAGTAGAAAATTAAATACAAATATATACATTGCTGAGACACAGTGATATATACATGCACACACACGCGTTCATATATATTATCTCAGTATACTTAATAAAATCTCCCTTCAGTCTCCAGCCCATGTGAAATATTGAAGGTACCAGACACATAAATTATATTTTTAGCCATCAGAGCCAGCGCTCACATGTTTATCTGTTGAATTCTTGTGTTCATTTCCCAGGGACCATTTCACAATTATTCAGTGTCCGTGGCTTTCCCCAGTGGTAGAGATCTCCTGCTCACGTGCAGCTCCTTCGAGAGGAAAATGACAAAACCAGCTCTGATAGTCCCAAAAGAGCCTCTGACTTTGCAGGACACTGGAAGAGCTGGGAATTGCCAGGTCAAAGATTGTCTGCAAGAGGCTGCTGCTCGTCAGCAGTGTGTGCTGTTGTGGAATCACTGCACCTCTAATTTTTTGCAAGGGGGGGGGAAAAAAAATAATATTTGCAGAGAAATCAGTCAGAACATCCTAAAAATAACTAGAAACAAGTCTAGAGAAGTCTTTCTGCTGGGAGGAGGGGCTGAAGGAAGAGAAGCTGGGCTGGAGATGGCCGGGGCAGTGGCAGGGAGAAGAGGAGAGCCTCTGTAACTCCGCTGTCGGAGCAGCGCTGTGGGGAGGGGAACAGAGGAACCACCAGGCTGTGAAAAAGGAGGGTTGTCAAACTGGGGACAAGACCTACTCTATATGTTAATGCCAGTGGGACTATAAAGGAAATAGCTCCCTGGCTTTTCCAGCTGGTGGAAAGTTCTTGCTGCAGCAGCTCGAAGGGATGCAAGGGCGCAGCGGGGAACGCGCTGAGCTGGGCAGTGCTGGGTGCTGAGACCTCGGGACCTGCTGCCAAAATCTGCCTGCAGGCAGGAGCGGAGGCAGAACTGCCAGGCAGAGGGTTAAAAGTGGAGCAACGGAACAGAAAGGTGAAGAGGAACCCAGCAGAGATGGAGAGCAATGGCAGGGAGGTGCAGCAGTCAGAGCCGGAGCAACCACAGACTCCCAGGAAGGATGGTCAGGTCCTTCAGCAAACAGCAGGGACAAAGACATCTTTAAAAGAGACAAAGGCCCCTGCCTCCAGCGCTGGGGCCCCCAGTGTAAGAAGGACATGGACCTCAGAGCGGGATCAGAGGACACAGAGATGCTGGGAGGGCTGG
>VZSF01006061.1:0-73302 GCA_013398295.1 Chionis minor | reverse complement strand
ACTTGGATATCGAGCCGTTGACCATAACTCCTTGAGTGCGACCGTCCACCTGTTTCTTTATCCACTAATCAGATACAGAAGTATAGACATGGGTGGCAAGACGACTCTTACTACTGTAACCTGGGTAAAACAGTCAAAGAAGCAAAGCTAAACATGGACATTTACGTCTAGAATTTCTGCAAGGAACAGGGGATTGTCCCTGGAGGTATAACCAGCCATAATCCTCTGATTAACACATGTGACTTCAAAGAGATGATCTTGTATTACTTCTGCCTACAAACTCACTCTTTTAATTTGCTCAAATGACATTTTTGTAAATTCTCCCTCTGCTTTCATAGGTTTCAGAATGTTGGGATGAAATTTTGAAATCAGATGAGTCAGCTGGCAATCCAAGGAAGGCTGCAGGTCTGTTTTGCTGAATGTCAGGTATTTTTGACAGAAACATCTCTGCTACAACCAGAGTTATGGAAGAATTGGGAAAAAAAAAAAACCAAAAACTTCAGAAAACTAATATCAACATACAGGAACACAGACCTGGTAATGCAGCATTCCAGCTTCTCACTCACCAAAGAAATCATTATGAGTCTCCTTCCCCACCCTTTTTTTTTAAGGCAAGTTATCCCTCTCAGTGTGTTACAACTGTCTAATAAATTCTCTCTCCAACAACCCCAAGGAGCAACAAGGCCTCTGAAGAGCCACTAACAAGAAGTTTCCTATTACCTCCACTGCCAGAGGAAAGCAAAATTCTTCTTTGTTTTTGTCCTTCCTCCTACTGCCATGCCACCCTATGTAAGTACACGTAAATCAGTCCAAAAAGCTCTTGGAAGACTTGAGCAGCTAAAATTGTCTTTATAGCTGCTGCCTCATCCAGGCAGCAATAAAACTTTTAAAGGTCATCCCAGGCAGGGCTTCAGCAACGGGGCTGCCGGTGCCTTGGACTCAGGAGAGGGCTCCACATGGACTGCTGTGCTAGGCTGAAGGAGGGGCATGACTCAGGGGGCAGAGCTAAGAGGCCATATCGGCTGCCCGGGGGGATGGGAAAGCCGTCGAGGGCAGAAAGGAGCAAGGGCAGCTTTGTAGGCTGTGATGCCACAGAAGGGAGGGAGGGAGGGAGGGAGGGAGGGAGGGAGAGGGGTATTGGGCCTCATCAAGGGGACTGCTCCGGGGACAGGGGTCCCATCTCACTCCCGAGAGTGGGTGAGAGAAGGGCAGTCCACCTCCCACCCGGCTGCCTCCGACCTTGGCTAGTGCAACCCTCACCCTGCTCCATAAAAGCCGCGGGGGATAAGTATGATATAGTAAGTTATTTTTTTAAAAATCCTTAAAGTTTTCAGGTAGATATTCATGTGTTGTGATTTACCTACAAAGGTAGATTTTATGCCCAAATAGAAATTTTAAATAATAGTTCAGTTCGTTAAAATCCATTGATGGGATTTTATATGTATGTCAGGAAGACAGGTAGGAGGTAAAAAGTCTTGAAAGAAAAGCAGAGTAAGAAAGTATGTTCAAAAATAGCCAGTTATATAACTCCAAAGAGAAGAGGAAGTTTCAAGAAATTCAAAGGAATAATTTAAAACAAAAGAAGAAACCCCATTTGTAGATTCCATTCCGGGTTTTTTCTTGAATGACGGGAAATATAAGTTGCAAAGTTCTTCCTAGCTTTTTAGTAGAGGTTAAAAAATTAAGATGTTTATGCAGAAAAAATGGTTGACAACCATTGTCAATTAAAAATCGTCTGCGAATTAAAAATGTTTTAACTGACTATACTATTAAAAATGTGATTACTTATGAAAGTATTTGAACAAATGAAAAAATGAAAATAACTGTACTAATATAATTTTTTTTTCTTTTTTAACAGATCAAAGGTGGCGTTTCTATTTCAGCTAACACAGAGATTATGAATCTGATAGCAGACAGCTTTGAAAAACAGCCAGAAATTGTCATAGCATCATCTATTAGTTACATAATTATATCTACATGCAAGAGTTCATATTCAAAGTCTTCCACAGAACATTTTTATTAAAACTACAGAAACATCAACTATTTATAACCATATAATACTGAAGTGTTAGTTTCATAGTAATTTCCTAAGGAAAAATTAGCATATTCCATTTATCAGAAAATCCCAGCATCAATTAAATTACTTCTTTAAAAACATCTAAGGAACAATACTTGTTAGCTTTTCTGTTATTTTTATGGATGCAATATGAACTACTTGTTCTTGGCAATGTTGCACAAAATCAGTTTGCAAATACTTCCCAATGTTAGAGGCTGTTTTGATAGCTGCTCTTAATTTTGTATAACTTATTAGAGCTGAATTTTTTCTGAGTTCAAAGCTAATTGTTTGTTTGTTTGTTTTTTACTTCAAAATAAATGGTTCAGGTGTTTCAAAAAAATTAGGCCAGAGAAAATTACCATTTTTCTCTTTATTAATTAAAAAAAATTAGAATGCAAACCAAAAGCACTACCAGGAAAAGGAGCAGCTATCATGTTGTGGTGCTATTGTGTTCTCTTGCTATTGAGCAGACACCTGAGACTTGCTGGAACATAGCTTCTGCTGTTCTTGTGAAACACTACCCAAATTTGTAGAGCCTTTATGTCATTTCCATCTTCATGTGCTCAGCCCAGCCTATGAGAATGTAGCTGATACATTCTCCAAATATCCCATCTACAGCAAACTTTGCAGACGTGTGTGAGAAAAATAAAACTGCTTGGCACCCTTGTCAGAGCTAGTGCCTAAGGTTAATTGAGGCAATGGTATGAGGAGTTTGCTGAGGGCCCAAAAGGCCAGGGGCTATGCAAATGGGAGGAAGAGGCTGGTCAGAGATGTATAAAGAGGCTACCATCAGTAGAGCATATGGTCCTCCAAAATGTGGAGCAAAACCTAGTATTTCTCACCATTCCTTTCTGCCAATAGCTGGGTAAGTATGTGTCTCCTCTTGTGGATTGGTGTGTACCAAAGACAGCAGCCTATTATTAGCACTGATTGTCAGCTGGCTCAAGCAACTGAGTTCTGGGTGGTATGGCTAAGCAATCCAGAACTCATGAAATAATTCTGGTGTATCATCATAATTCCACATAATAGGATTGTTGATTTTTTCCAAATTAGGAAAATTAGCTTTTTCTGCACAGGAAATTCTATGCCAGTTTCAAACAGAGCCTCTGAAGTTCTCAAGAATTAAGAATAAACAGACACTCTTCTACTTCAGTCACTGGAAGAGGATAGAAATTAACAACCTTTGGCTCTGCAGCTAGCCTTTGTTAGGGCTGGGGACACAGCACCCTGAATTGCCCAAAACTGCTGGCATGCCTGAGTATCCATCCAGCCCTTAAGCAGTCCCAAATGATAATTTCCCCTTACTTTTCTTCCTTTGGACTTAAAACCACTTCCTGAATGTTTATCAGACCTCATTTCCAAGGACTCCTCTCTTTTTTTTTTTTCTGTAATCATAACAAATTAATGGTTGAATGTCACATTTTTTCCTTTAAATCTTCCTACAATATAATAGTGGATACTGCATTGTATCTCTGGCAAAGCAAAATAGCTCACATTCCAAAGTCAGAGTTATAATTTATTTTCAGATGCCATATACATGATGCTACGCAAACATTATTATTTGAAAGGCTGTGAGTAGCAATTGTACCAGCACTACAACTTCGTAAATTAATCTAATAGGGCTTAACATTAATAAACTCTTCACGAATCAAAACATGTAGAAAACTCAATTAGGAAATCAAATGCTTCTCCATGTTTAGCATTTCAGCATTTAGTTCTTAATGCTTGAAAACTATGAGCCCGTATATACAAATATACCTGTCATTTGGAATGGTAGAGAATTTAAAAGTACAGTGACCACCCATTGCACGTTCTCTTATTGCACTCTTCTCCCCAATCTAATGCTGAAATAAAAAATATGCAGCTAAACTTCATTACCCACCGAGATTGTCTTTTCCACATTAATTACCAAACACAACATGAACATGCTCTGTTGCAGCTATGAACAAGAAATGGGAAATACCACCACAGCATCTCAGAGTCAAAAAGTAGCTGCAGTTTTAGCTTAACACAGTATGCTCACAAGCAAGCTTTTTTCAGTCTCAGATTCCTGTGTAGTTTACCAGATCTTACAGTTAAGAATATGTTTTTATGTAACATGTAACATTTTACAGTTGGACTTGATGATCATAAGGGTCTTTTCCTACCTAAATGGTTGATTTTATGTAACAAACTGTAATCTATTACAGAAGAATGTGAAAAGACAAAAAAGACAGTCTGCACTCCTCCTGTTGAAAGCATAGAAGATTTGTTCCTATGTGAAACAGTATGTTCTTATACTGCTTGTTGCTGAGCCAGACTCTTCTTATTTTGGAGGAAAGACAGACTCTTTCTATTTTAGGGGGTTGAGGTAACATTGCATGTGGTTCTTGGGGAGTATATGGTGTGTTGGGTGAAGAATTGTCTGAATGACACTGTTCAAGGGGTTGTAGTGAATGGGGCTGGTGGCCAGTCACCCAGTTCCTCAGGGTTCAATTCCAGGGCCAGTTCTGTTCAATATTTTTATCAATGATCTGGAGGCAGGAGTCAAATGCAGTCGGTAACTTTGCTGATGATACTAAACTGGGAGATGCTGTTGACCCTCTTGAGGGAAAAAAGGCCTTGCAGAGGGATCTAAATAGATTTGAACATTGGGCAATCATCAATGGCATGAAATTTAACAAGACCAAATAGCTTCTGCATCTGGGAGGAATGCCAGATACAAATATAAAATGAGACAGGAATGGCAGGAGAGCAGCCCTGCAGAAAGGGATCTCAAGGTCCTGGTTGACACTAAGTTCAACATGTGTCAGCCATGTGCCCTGGCAGCCAACAGGGCAAACCGCATCCTAGGGTGCATCAAACACAGCATAACCAGGTGATGAAGAGGTGATTATCCCACTGTATTCAGCTTTGGTACAGCCTCACCTTAAGTACTGTGTGCAGACTCACAATTTAAAAAGAGTGTTAATGCACTTCAGTGCCTCCAGAGGAGGGCAACAAAGCCGGTGGAAGGACTGGAAGGCATGTCCTGTAAGGAGCGACTGAGGATACTGGGTTTCTCTAGTTTGGAGAGAAGGAGCCTGAGGGCTGACCTCGTTGCTCTCTACAGCTTCCTGAGGAGGGGAAGAGGAGAGGGGGGTGCAGATCTCTTGTCTCTTGGATTTAGTGACAGAATGCATGGAAATAGTTCAAAACTGCATCAGGGGAGATTCGTACTAGATATGAGGAAACATTTCTTTAGCAAGAGGGTGGTCAAACACTGAAACAGGCTCTTTATAGAGGTGGTCCATGCCCCGTGCCCATCAGCGCCTTAAAGAAGCATTTGGACAATGCTCTTCATAATGAGCTTTAACTTTTGGTCAGCTCTGGAGTGGTCAGGAAGTTGAACTAGATGATGATTGTAGGTCACTTCCAACTAGAACTACTCTTCTCTTCTCTTCTCTTCCCTTCTCTTCTCTTCCCTTCTCTTCCCTTCTCTTCCCTTCTCTTCTCTTCTCTTCTCTTCTCTTCTCTTCTCTTCTCTTCTCTTCTCTTCTCTTCTCTTCTCTTCTCTTCTCTTCTCTTCTCTTCTCTTCTCTTCTCTTTTCTCTTCCTTTCTACTGTTCTGTTCTGTTCTGTTCTATTCCATTCCGTTCCACTCTGCCCTGCCCTGTCCTGCCCTGTCCTGTCCTGTCCTGTCCTGTCCTGTCCTGTCCTGTCCTAAACAAACCTTTGTGAAAGCTGCAAACCAGAAAGTCAAAATCTACTGCTATCTGTTGTACCTTTGGAAACCTTTGCTATATTTCTCATTGGCAATGCTTTCTCACGCAGGACTTCAGCGAGCGTCCCTTCACGGGCTTGTGACAGTTGTGCTCTGGCTTGTGGCCACCCACATCTTGAAGCCCTCCAGGCTCAGGGATACCACAACCTCTCTGGGCAATCCACTGCAGTGCTTCATGATTCTCACAGGGATTTTATTTTTAATTCCCTACTTCCAGCCTGAACCTCTCTAATTTCAGGAGATGCCAGTGCCTCTCACCCTCCCACCAGGCAGTCCTAGAAAAAGGCTGTTCCCATCCCCTTGATGCTTTCCCCATAGGTACCAGGGTGTGCTGTGAGGTGCCATGGTGTCAGGCAGGAGGACCTCCCAGAAACCCAGCCACCCACAACATCCATCACCCTGGAGCACCCCAGTGGTGGGCTGTAGAAGTGACTCCAAGGCATCCTGTGGGTGGCCTCCAGCTCCCAAACTGGGTAAACTGTTTCCAAAGCTACCCAACACTCTTCCAGACCCTGCAGTCCTGGGTCCATCAGGAGTTGGAGAAGATGTTTGGCAACATGGTGTTGGAGACAGGCATGGTGGAGGACACCATCACATCCACCCTGACCAACTGCAGGATAGTTACAGAGGTGCTGGGCAGGATGCTGGGAGTCTCCCACCAAAACTGCACAGTGACATTTCTGCAAGAGCATGTACGTGTCGCTGTGCAACATCACAGCAGAGAGGCTCACCAGCTGCTGCCCACCTGTGCTGTCGGGGGTGGGAGAGCAGCCCCATGGGTGCCGCCAGCCCCGCTGCCTCCCAAGAAGGGTCTTCTGGCCCCAGCACAGCCCTCTACATCATCCCTGAGACCCCAACACCTCGTCTGCTACTGTTGGTGGGGGTGCCAGCAGCCACCCCTCTGCTCCTGTTGCCATCCCCATGGAGCAAGAAGAGCCCCAGGAGGAGCCAGGGCAGGCTGTGCCCAGGCCCTCCACTTCCAGGTGGGGCAGTGAACACTCCTCTCATGCAGCACAGCAGCCCCCAAAGAGGAAGACCAGCAGCTCCAAGGACTCTCTAACCAATAAGATGTCAGTACTGTGTGGATGAGCCTGGGAGGATGCCTGGAGGAATGACCAGACCAGGACTGGGCCGTCAGCTGGGTCATGCACCAGCCCTCAAGAACTCCAAGCCCCTCAAGTCAAAGTATCCAAATAAATGCATGAAAACTACAGAAAAATTCTCAGTATTACTAACAGTGTTAGTGGTGTGGCTATCCTTGCCTTTTTTTACTTTTTTGCTGGGAGGGGTGGGATGTTAAAGCTGAGGGGTCCTTCTACATGTGCCAAGTACTATTTTGCAGTTCCCTAGAGGGCAAGTACTGCCCAGCTCCAGGCCTGCGTCTCTGCTTCAGGTCCTGGGACAGATGTTTCCAGCTGGGGGCTCTCCAGGGCCAGCCTGTGCCCCATCGCTCATCACCCTGGGCTTCTCTTCCTCCTCCGCAATGCCCTCCTTCCCCCATGTCCTGGGGCTTTGCTCTTCTACCCGCCTGCACTGCCTGGTGCAGCCTCACTATGGCAGCACCTAAATCACTCCTTCTGCTTAGAGTCATGACTTGGTCCTGCTCTCTGCACCATCCCAGGGTCACACCCTGCAAAGGCAGGAGCCTGAAGAAATTCAACAAGGGAAAGTGCCCTTCACCTGCAGAGGGACAATGCCAGGAACCAGCACATGCAGTGGGCTGCATGGTTGGAAAGCAGCCAGGGAANGGCAAGTACTGCCCAGCTCCAGGCCTGCGTCTCTGCTTCAGGTCCTGGGACAGATGTTTCCAGCTGGGGGCTCTCCAGGGCCAGCCTGTGCCCCATCGCTCATCACCCTGGGCTTCTCTTCCTCCTCCGCAATGCCCTCCTTCCCCCATGTCCTGGGGCTTTGCTCTTCTACCCGCCTGCACTGCCTGGTGCAGCCTCACTATGGCAGCACCTAAATCACTCCTTCTGCTTAGAGTCATGACTTGGTCCTGCTCTCTGCACCATCCCAGGGTCACACCCTGCAAAGGCAGGAGCCTGAAGAAATTCAACAAGGGAAAGTGCCCTTCACCTGCAGAGGGACAATGCCAGGAACCAGCACATGCAGTGGGCTGCATGGTTGGAAAGCAGCCAGGGAAAGGTGACCATGCTGCTGCCCTCGAGCACAGGTGTTCTTTCTCCTTTTTCAGATCCAGTCTTGGTGCTGGCATTTCTTCTCTCTGCTTTCCCACAGCATTATCCTGGAGAAACTGGCTGCAGCTGGCTTGGATGGGCATACTTATTGCTGGGTCAAAAACTGTCTGGATGGCTGGGACCAAAGAGGTGTGATGAATGGAGTTAAATCCACTTGGTGGCTGTTCACTACTGGTGTTCCCTAGGGCTGATTCTGTTTAATATCTTTACCAATGACCTGGATGAGGGGATCGAGTGCACCCTCAGATGACACCAAGTTAACTGGGAGCGTCAACCTGCTTGAGGGTAGGAAGGCCCTACAGAGGGATCTGGACAAGCTGGATTGATGGACTGAATCCAACTATTTGAGATTGAACAAGGCCAAGGTCCTGCACTTGGGTAACGACAACCCCATGCAGCACTACAGGTTTGGGGAAGAGTGGCTGGAAAGCTGCCTGGTGGAAAAGGACCTGGAGGTGTTGGTCAACAGCTGGCTGAATATGAGCCAGCAGCATGCCCAGGTGACCAAGAAAACCAACAGCATCCTGGCCTGTATCAGGAATAGTGTGGTGAGCAGGACTATGGAAGTGGTCATGCCCCTGTACTTGGCACTGGTGAGGCCCCACCTCAACTACTGTGTTCAATTTTGGGCCCCTCAGTACGAGAAAGACATTGAGGTGTTGGAGTGAATCCACAGAAGGTCAATGAGGCTAGTGAGGGGCCTAGAGAATAAGTCTTATGAGGAGCGGCCGAGGGAACTGGGGTTGTTCAGTCTGGAACAAAGGAGGCTCAGAGGAGACCTTACCACTCTATACAGCTACCTGAAAGGAGGCTGTAGTGACATGGGGGTTGGTCTCTGCTCCCAAGCAACAAGTGATAGGACAAGAGGAAATGGTCTCACGTGGTACCAGGGGAGGTTTAGATTGGATATTTCTTCACCAAAGGTGTTATCAAACATTGTAACAGGCTGCCCAGGGAAGTAATTGAATCGCCGTCCCTGGAGGTATTTAAAAGATGGGTAGCATGTTGCTGAGAGATGTGGTTTGGTGCTGGTTTTGGCAGTGTTAGGTTGATGGTTGTACTCAATGATCTTAAAGGTCCCTTCCAACCTAGATGATTCTATTCTATGAAAGGACCTACATTTGACAGATCCTCAGCAGATGGATGCTGGTCAGCTGAGGACACTGGGTTTGTCTAGTTTGGAGAAAAGGAGAAAGAGGTTTGGAAAGGAGGCCGAGGGACAATCTCATTTCTCTCTACAGCTTCCTGAGGAAAAGTGGAGAGGGAGGTGCTGATCTGTTCTCCTTTGTGTTTAGCAACAGGACACGCGGGAATGATTCAAAGATGCATCAGGGGACGTTTAGACTGCGCATTAAGAAGCAGTTCTTTATGAAGAGGGTGGTCAAACAATGGAACAGACTTCCCAGACAGCTGGTCAATGTCAGCGTCTTAAAAAGAGGCATTTGGACAATACCCCATTCCATTCCATTCCATTCCATTCCATTCCATTCCATTCCATTCCATTCCATTCCATTCCATTCCATTCCCTCTCTACTCATTGTTTTGCAATCTGGAACTTCTTTATTGGCATTAAGCAGGTGAAAAAAATTGAGTTTTTTCAAGGTAAATTTGCAAAAGTGATTCAGTTGAAGGTATCAGAATTTCTATATGCACATCAGCCTGCTGAGAGGGTCCCACTGAACTGAAGAGAATGATTTTCCAACTTCAAGGAAAGCATGATGAGGCAGGGGTAATCATGTTTTCTGGCCTGCAAATGGAACTGGTAGAAAAAGCTGGAGGGGGTGAGAGGGTGGGAGTATGTGTATGTGTGTGAACACATATGTATAAATACAAAGTTTCTGTGATATATCAAAAATGGTTCATGTCCCACCTAAAGCAATCCTTTGCCTCTTCTGTGTTATTATGAGGTTGGAAACAAAAAAAGAAATAGGACACTTATGACTGACTTTTTTGAGGCGCATGAGATTGCCGATGAGATATGCTTCTTGCAACTTTCTTTTTATAATAGTACTACCTCAAATACTTCAGATTTTAGACTAAACAGAGCAGTACCAATATAAAAGAGCAGATTTCCTTAGTACATTTTCTTTCTCCTTTTTTTTAAACAATGCTTTCTATCACTCTTAATGTTATTTATTTTTGAATGGAAATGTTCACATTTTATCAGTTTGTACCATCTGTTTCATTTTTTATTAAGTATACTAAATTAATTGCATCTATAGTTTGGCTCTTTCAAACTGAAACAGAGAATTAAATAGTACAAAAGTAGGGCAAAATTAACCATAAAGCCATAAAGCTTGAAAGGATGATTTATGGTGTGGTGTTACAACATTATCTGATTTTGTTAAATTACCGCTTTTCATTAGAATAGTGTTTCTTTATCTTTGTGCCTAACTACAACATTTACCCTTTCCTTGCATGCACTTACAGGCTATTCATTGTCCTAAGGAACTCTAAGTAAACTCAATGTGGCATCAAATGCTGACAGGAAGTCTCAGGGACATATAAACTGTCCTGCTGTAGGACATACAATAAATACTCTGAAAGTCATTTAAGCTACTGAAGGAAGGAGAGAAGTGTGCAGAGAGAGGGAGGAAGTGAAATCAAAACAAACTAAAGATTGCTGGTTATATCAGGGATGTCCAACAGCTGCAGTAGCTACTTGCCAAAAGCCCAAGGGCTATTACTACTTTGAATATCAATTTATATATAACCCTAAATGGATTAACAAATGTCTTATTTCGTTTGCAACTCCTTTGCTAGTTTAATACAAATTGTTTCTGCCAAACCTAAGCATCTGCTGCTGATCTGGAATTTGCTGAAAGAGGGCTTGTCGGGGTCACATATTTACAAAGTCAGAGCTGTATTTGTATTTGGCTCCTTGCCATACATCACACATCTCAGAGTTGCACCTTACAGCTTGCCTGATATGATAGCCTGTTAGCTATCAAAAACCTAATCACTGCTTTGCAGAGCAGGAAGCAGGCTCTCCCAGCACACAGACTGTGGGTAAATCCTTCCCTACAGAAACCATCAGCTTCCTTTAATACCCATCCACAAGCTAAATTTCTTAATTTTGGAAAGCAAAACCCTTAGGAAAGAAAGCATTTGTGTGCTTTGCTGTGCTGCATGCTGTGGCCCCATAAATAAACGCAGAGTGGTAAGTAAGCATTATATTCATTATGATGCTTCATCCAACCCACTTAAAAGTATCTTGACATTACTGGTAATCACAAGTGAGAAGGTGCTTCCTCACATTTAATCCTAAATTAGCATAACTCTAAGAGGGCACAGAAGTTTAACTCATCGCTTCTTCTTCCTAAGGTATTTGGAAACCTTGCCCAACAGCAGGCAAGTCCCATAGGGCTGCTTTCTTGTCTTTGCAACAAGGCTCTCTCAGCAAAGCAGTGCAAAGTAACTGCATTACACCATAACTCAGGGGCATTTGACTTATACAGTAGCACAAAGCTTTCCTGGAGGTCTATTTTTAATCAGCTTTGCATATGTTTGGTTTTCCTTTTGCTTTGGGTGGTTACTGAACAATATGGATTAGTGAGCACAACCAATTGAAACAAACTATTATCCCATTTTCTTTATTCCCTGTCAGTTTCTTTCCTTTGTTCTGCCCTTCCTTTGAAGGAAATTTGAAGGAAACTACCACTTGGAATAGTTTCCCCAGACAACAAGTTGCAGGAATACAGACACTTGCTTCTACTCCGAGATGCTATGTTTATTAGTTTAAATACACATCTGGCTTTTTAAATTAGTCAATTTTGTAAGAACATATTGAATTTCTACTTCTGTCACTAAACAATAAAAAATGCATTAGATCGTTCATCATTTATTTACCAGCGATTAGAAAAGATTTAAATGGAAAGAAGATTAAAGATGAAGAAATAACATAGTGTGGGAAGAAGTTGGGATCTGGTGTGGTGCAAAGCAGCTCAAACCAGGACTTCCACTGCTCCTTAATCCTGCTTTAAATTACAGAGATTCTGTATTTTTCATGACAAAAATTGTATTTTTTGAAACACAAAAGTAAGATTAGGATAAAAATTTTGCAGTTTCCATTACAAGATAGAGGGTCAGCTTCTTCCCAGTGTACTTTAGAGCTCTGGACAGACCAGAGTATAATCCTTACTTATGTATTATTTGTGACATGGTATACTTATGAGCGCTACTAGGCTGTATCCTACATAGCAGAGTACTGAAAAATTATGCTCTAAAATAGATACGAGAGAAAAGAGAGACAAATTTCCTGTCTCAGCCTGATCAACTCTCAATGGACGTTTAAACCAATAGACTCAGAAGCAGACCTGAGATTGTGGATCAAAATTTGCTGAAAGGAGTCCAAACCCCAAACCAGGATGAAATACAGCCTCATCACCTACCTTGAAAGAAAAAAGAAAACTGACACACAGGGGCTAGGAAGGAATTGCAGCATGTTTCAGCCAGATCCCTCAGAATGCATTGTCAGGGAGACAGAAAATCTGCCAAAGCACACACCTGCTGTTTAATGTAGACCAGCACAAGATAATCTGTGCCTCAATTCCTCATTTGTGAAATAGGAATAACATTCCATGCTTTATGGGGAGAGAATGCACCTCAAACATTTCAAAGTGGTCTGATCACATAATAGAGGCAGGCAAAAAATTCCCAAAATCAGCAATCTCTATTTGATGTACAAAACACAGAGACAAAAGTTAAACAGCTTGCTGCAATTGCACATGGAGACAGAAGCATGGCCAGAAATTGAATCCAGACCTCTAAAATCACAGTCCAGTGTTTTAATCACATAATCCTTCTTCTTCCTTGATTAAAACAGGAAATCAGAACACAAAGTATGTGCTTATTGTGTAACTTCAACATGTCACCACGATGTCTTAGAAAAATACATCTACTTCAAATATGGTCATCTCAGACAAGTGTGTATTTTGATGAAACAAAAGGTATGCATGTTGTTCTGGAGGAGCCCCATTATTGAACACCTGGTTCTCATGGGCCTGAATAAACATTGCAATTTCTGAGTTGAGAGAACCTTGTATAGGTTATAAAAACATCTGTTTATGTGAATTTTAAAATAATCTTCTATAATTCACAAGATTAAAAATGTTATCAGTGGCTGAGCTGCACTGACACTAAAGAGTATTTGCCATGCCACCAGTGGAAAGGAGAAAGATATGAGTGGTGCTGCTGGATTACGGTAAGTAAAGCGTTCTTCCTTTTTAACATGGTGTTGAGTACCTTTGGTTTGCCAGACAGAGCCAGTTAACAAAACTATTTGCATCCACAGCTACTGTCTTTTACCTGAAGACCCCAGTCATAGGCAGGGCGGAGGTCTCAGGGTGATGACCCACTCTTTACACCCTCTTTCCAAAGGTCACATAGTCCATTTTCCACCTTATAATTACATGGAGATTTGCCACAGGATGAAAGCATACTTGCCCCCATCATAAAGCTTTATGAGTGCCCATCATATGAGTGCCCATCACATCATGCAGAAAGTCCCCTTTGGGGTAACACAAGAGATGTGCTTAGGCTGTATGACAAAAGCCATGGGATATATATCCCCCTAGAGAATAAATTTCACCCCCAGCCTCAAGGTTCCTCACCAGAGTTTAAACTCAGACATGTTAATGGCTTTTAAAGACATTCTGTTTTCCATTGTTTAAAAGAACTTTTTTTTTTCTCAACTACAATTGCTTTATCACTTTTCTTTGATGGACTGAATTTTTACTGTTATCCCAAACTACCTCAAGAAAATAAGTCATGAAAGCATGCAAATTTATTCTAAATGATCAATACCTCAAAAAAATCTTCACAAAAGTAATGACAATTTCTACTTGATGATGGTATTTCTTTCTACTTTATGATGGTATTTCTTCCTACCTATTTCTCCTTCTAAAGGTCTGGCATACAGGCATCAGTGACTGCAATCTCAGAACTGATCTTAGTCAGAGTTCTATAAAACAGTGACTTCACAAAGTTTCTTAGAAAGCCCAGTTCCCCTGTGCAGGGCTCTGGAAAGAGAGAGTTGCCCCCTGTCATCCTTAGCAGATTGCACAAAGGTCATGTGGGGAGAAGCGCAGCACTAACAACAGAACCTGTTCTATTCACCTACACTGGGTAAGGGCTGTTTATAGCTGTTTCTTTCTGCCTGTACTCTGTTGTGCCTTCCTCATTTCTGCTAAAGCCTCATCAGATGTTCCAGAAGCCTTTAGAGCCAACAGTCAGATATCTTTCATCCCAAGTTCCCTTCAAGGTGGCACCACTACAATCACAGCCTTAATGAGAATTCTGAACAGTTTCAAAATGGGAATTTGCCCAATAGGTAAAATTCAATCTAACCGTCCAATTTGAGAGGAAAAAAACCATTAGACTAGAGAATATGTAGTCCTTTAGAATGATATTATCTTGTAAGAGAAATACTTATAGAAAGGAAGGCAACTGTTTCTGCCCTCCTACTCTTAGACTCCAAGAGATTAACATCCTCTGTTCAATTTTAAATCAAGCTAAAAAAATATTCTCTGGTATTTGCTGCCCATTTATGGTATTTTCACATACTTGTATCTTTCCAAGTGGACAGGATGTCTCTTTTTAGAAGGGCAAAACCTAATAATATTAATGATACAAAAGGTAATAACGTTATGCAGCAAGAGAAACTATTCAACCTGCTGACTTGTCCTCTAGTAGAACAGACCTTTAGTAGCACAGTCCTTCGGACAGCAAAAGCTGGTCAGAGACTAGTTTTCTGACTGTGTTTTAAGTTCATTTACTTTGTAAATTAATTTGTATTAGCTGTTAATACTTTCAATAATTTTAATACTTTTGATAAATAAAGTAATTTGGATATATTGTATTTTTTCATTTCTACAGACAGATTGCTAGAAATTTTTATAGATACTGACCTTCACAGAAAATAAAGAGCTCTCCACCCTCTCAAAAATATCCACACCAGCTTAAGACTATGTATTTTGAAAATGAAAGTTTTTACCTTTAGATTTTTGTTGAAATGTCTCAACTTCAGTACCTGAATGCCACGGCCCATTTTTGCACTGGCAAGTCTGAATACATAATGCACATTTGATCTCTGGCAACCTTTAATTGTAGATAATTTCTAGAAATCCACAGCAGAACACATGAACTGCATAAAAATGCCTTGCTAGATGGTATCTACATAGGTAATGGTTTTTATCCCTTAATAATTCACTAGGTATAGTTTTAAATGAAGTTACAATGGTCTTAGGTTTCAGTGCTTCCACTGAAGCATATCTTTTTGAAAGAGTTAATGTCAGGAGAAACAGCTCTCAGGTGGCTCAACACGAGACTGTGCTGTGCAGGCAGCAAATAGAAAGAGCCCTTTGTTCCATGAGGGCTCTTTCCAAGCAGTTAGGTATTTGGTTTGCCTTTTTCCCCTTTCTTCTTTTCTGGCTTACCAATTGACCTGCACAAATTTGTGCAAAATCTTTAGTAAAAAAATCATAACCAGTATCAGAAAAATAAAAAATAATACTTCCAAATTTACAGCATTTTATCTGAAGGACTAGGTAGAAGGCATGGAACAGAGGAACATGGGAACGATTGTGTGGAATAAGAAGAGAAAAAAAAGAGAGTATCAAAAGGAAGGATAGGAACTTTGGAAAGATGGGCAAAACCTGGTTAAGCAGGAAAGAGAAAAAAAGGTTGAAACAGGAGCAGGGATGCAGTAGGACAAAGATCTGTAAAACTTGAAAGCTCCTGGACCTCATATGATAAATCCCTCACAACTTTTCACTTTCACCTGAGCTTGTTTTTCTCAAGTTTCAGATTTCTCATTAATCCAGTGGATATTAAAATTAAAATTAATTACCAGTAGCATACTCTACACCTACCAATGGCAAGTCCAAAACAATGATTGCACATTACTACTTCCAGGTCCACCACTGATACCATTGGTACAAGATCGATTTAGAGGTGTCATAATCCAAATAACAGAATGTTTTTTTCTTTTTTTTTTTCTTTCTTTAGTTTAAGGTGTAATTCAAATCCAGCTGTCCTGGTTTTAGCAACATAAGATTAATTTCTCTTTCAGTAATTTTATTTTTCAGTAAGGTCCCTTCTAAAGCTTGGGAAAACTGTACTTTTAGAAGACTCTAGAGTCTGAATTTGTGAAAATATTTACTTTATAGCCAGCTATGGTATGTGGGTTTCAAGGTCTCAGTGTTTCCAAACTTGCCAGGTACAGGGATGAGGAGGAGTGAGACCCGGACTCTTGACCCAAGCTGGCCAACAGGATTATTTCATACCATGAACATCACATTAAGTATACATTAGAAAGTTTGCTGAGTTCTTTCTCTTCTATGGTGGTGGTGATCCTGATACTGGGATCAATATTGGTTCTTTAGTATTATTAATGTTAATTATTTAGTCCTATTCTATTAAATCTATTTCAAAATCAATTTCTAAATATTAAATATATTTCAACCCTTGTTTTTTCTGATTCTCCTTCCAGGCTGGGGAGGAGTAATTGGGTGATAGAGTAATTGTCTAAATGATAATAAATTGTTGTGGGTTCTTCAAATTATAACACCAGCAAAGGCTGAATAACCAAGCATTAAAAACCAGAAAGATGGCTCAGGAACCTTAATTCACTTCCACTTGGGAGGAGCATGTAATGAAGAAATATATCTCACATAGTAATTTTTTTCCACTTTATCGGATGGAATTTTTTAACTTATATTGATATTTGTAAAATATTAATAAGTTAATGCTCAGTACAGGAGAAGAGTTTGGGAAACATTAGGGAAACCAAAAGATATAAGTTTAATTATTTGCTCGATAACAAGAAATGAATCAATGTAAAAATTGGTTTTCAGCTTTTATCCTTATGCTTGAAGCTTGCTACCCATCAGCTGCATGAGAACTGTTCTTTGAACTTCAGTTCAGTGCTTCACTATGCATATTTCTGTTTGCTGTCTCTTGTACCAGTATCTGCCTTCTGATCTCATAAAAGATCAGACAGCTTCCTGATATCTCACTATTTTTCTTTTGTAGAACAGGTGCATAACAGTTTTCTAAAGTGCTGTAAGATCCCAAGTAGGATGTCACTGATTACAAAAATGACTACATTTTTTTGGTACAGTGTCATGACCAACTGTTTTTAATCTTCAACAGTCAGCAAACAATTTTAAGAAGAATATGAAAACTTGTTAAATCCCTATAATGTTGAAATTCTTTAAATTCATTTCGCTTTCTGTGCATGTAAAATATAAGAATGTGTACCATGTGGTATTATTTTGATATATGTAAGGCAACTGAGAGAGGTACACACAAAATGGATGCATTAGTGGTCAGCCAACTGCACTTATTTAAAGTATTTCCACTCAAGCTGTTGGGAGTTCAGAGATCACAAACACTGATCAATAATGTACTTCTGAAAAGTATCTGCATGCCTTTACAAGTTTGCTTTTACTCTTACTTTTTAATTAGTCCATCACCAACACTAATTTTATGTCACTAACACATAAAAAGGCCTCAGGCTGCATTCCTGACTCCCTAAATTGATCAACTGCAGAATCTATTTCAAGAAATTATACAAGACACAGTATTTAAATTAAAACTAACACATAAACCAATGATGAAACAGAATTGATCTATTTTCATACTTATGACTGGATCAGCAAGTGACCCCAGGCAACCAGGAAAAAATAACCAAATCACCACCAAATGTCAAAATGACACTAACAAACAGAGGTTTTACCTGGCTACTCAAAGGCATGATTCTAGTCTTGTTTCATCTGACATGTCAAGTTATAATAATATAACATAAGTAAATTTTACAACAGCAGTTAACTTAAGCATTTTACCCATTCATTTTTAACTACTCTTCCAGCCAGTACTGGCCCTGTGAACAATTGCTGTTCAAACATTATGACTTTGTGGCATTTTGCTTGTTCAAAATATGAAGTAAGCAAATGGAAGTTGCTCAAGAACATTCAATCAAGCCAAGACCCACTGGAACACAATGCTATTCCTGTCTGAAAAAGCTTAATCCATTCTGTGAGTTTTCAGTCCAATTAGGTATTTTTAGCAAGCAAACTATGGTTGCAGGCAGTGTTTACTGAGTTTATGAACTTAATTCTTGCAGAACAAAATTGGTCAGAGTGCATCAAGTAATCTTCCAAAAAGTACTTACTGAAGATTGTGATTTGGGCTGTTTGTTGGACCTGTAAACATAAAACAAACAAACAATCATTGCTGGCAAGTTTGGCTCAAGGACTATAGCATTAAAAAGTTAGTATTAATCTAAAGAAAACTGTCTCTTTAAGGAAAGTTTCTCTCAAGATTCAAACAAAACCCTCTGCCTTGCTATACATAGTTATATATTGTTATTTTCAAAGCTACAAATAAAAATAATATGAATTTTCTGTCTGCTCAGGCAGCAGCTTGAATGAACTTAGAACTTTTGTTAGAAAATACCTCCCATCATAAAGACACAGGCTGTTAAAAAGACAAGGTGTTATCTTGACACATCACTTACCTCTTCATAAGCCCCACCTGAGCCTCACTACCAGAGTTTATGGTATAACAAGGGCATGCTCTTAACCTTTGTCACAGCGGGACAGCACTTAATGAGTCACTACAAACTAAACTGTGGAGTTAGTTATTTTCATTACAAAATTAGAAGAAATTTTAGGAAAATATCTACAGAATTTTCTTCCCCATTGCTTCAGAACCAGAATAAATAAAATTTGCCTTGCCGGATGGATGATTAAGTCTCCATAGTGCAATATAAGTACTTCTTGAAAGGTGTGGTGTACCTTCAGTTGTCATAGGGCAGAATTTGAGGCCAGGCATCACGTAGCAGTACAGATGTGATATTTCACAAGGGTGAGCCCAGCACTACAAACATCACGTAGAAAACTGCTTTTCATTTTTCTCTGCAGTTTTTCTTACAAACTGTGTTCTGCAGTAGAGTGAAAACTCCAGCAAATGAAATGTTACCTTTTTGTACTTTACACTGACACATCTTTAAAATCTTTTCTTCACAATATATTTACAGAACTTCCCATCTGTGTTTACTTTCTTTTATTACCAGTAAACGGGTATTGAGTTCAACCAAGAAGTTCTGCGCTGGGCGAGAGGCCCCAGGCAACGGCTTTATTTATTTCCTTTTGTGCTGAGAATTCTTCTTAAAACATCAAATTCATTTCTTATTATGCCATTGTCAAAACTAATACCTAGTCTATAAAGCAGTCTGAGTAATTATAAAAGCCAGGAACTCACCGAGCCTTACAAACAACACTCCTGTTGCAGTTATTGTCTTCATCCCATTTGAAGCCACACACTGGTAGTATCCCGTGTCTGTAGTATCCAGATCCTGAATTCTCAGGCGTGAGCCATAATCTGTTTTTCTGATGATGATTCGTCTTGGCTCCTGAACCACTGGAGCATCATTTTTTAGCCATCTGACATTCGGAGATGGATTTCCTGCTACCTTGCAGTGAAGGATTGCTGTTTGCCCCTGGACTACAGTGATATTGTTTACTGGTTCCAAAAAGGTCAGGAAGTAACCTAAGAGGGTAAAAGGTCAGAAAAGATCAAACTTCATGTGGGTTGTGATAAAAGACTGCCCAAAGGCACATTTTTAAATGAGGATCTTGGAAACAGTTTCAGTTTTCTTTCAAGCATATACTCCAAAAAATTGCAATGGGCTGTCTTAGGGACACCATAGCATCCCACTCGATAATTTCTCTTTCATGATTGACTTCATGTTTTCTTTTCAGGTAGTTATGCAGATTACAAAGTCAAGCATGAATTCATACCATCACAATCCTAACTCCCTTTGTGGACACCTATTCTGAAGCAATAATGACTTTTTGTAGTTAGTTTCTACATCTCTTGGGAAACAGCGCTATAACAGAAAAGAACACCCTTATTCCATAAAAGAGTAATACCAGTTGCAACCATATTAGAATATTGTTATAATTTTACCACTTAATCTTCTTAGGTGGTCATATTTTTGTCTTAAAAATAACTAAAACTGGAAAAGTTACTTTTAGATACTAATTTGACTTGTGAGATACTCATCTGACAAGAAAATTTTAAGATTATCTTGATTTGGATATCTTACAATTGAGTTTTAAAGATGCTAAGTCTCACATTCAGTTTAAAGAAAGGATGTCTCAATTGCAGAAGTAACCTGTGATAGGGAGGGCACTTTTAAATTGATTATAGGCTGCCATTTTTTACATTAAGTTCTTTGAAAAAAAGGTCTGTATGGATATTAAGTAATCAGGTTTCACGGGATTACTCTTATAAATGGAAACTAAGAGCACTCAGTTGTGGTTTGTTGAAAGCGAAGGGCTTCTCAGAAAGCATATATTCTGTACTGGTGATCTCAAGTCATAAAAAAAAGGAAATAATCAATGCAAGAACACTGTAAAAACTTTACAATCAAGACTTTTGTAGGTTATTATTTTTAAATTTAATTTGGTGTTAAGAGTCCTGCAACTGACACACATCACAAGTTGACAACTTGAAAGCATGTAATTCCACTGAAATAACAATATGATTATCAAAACAAGCAAGAAAAATATCTAGCTGTCATGTTCATGTGTTTGTTTTGATGAATTTATACCATCTAGACATAGAGCATCAGGAACACTTCATATTACATATATTTTTATGTCAGCTGGATCAAATATGAAATAATTTTGATGGATGTCCAACATTTGTCATTTCCTATCAGTTAAATTATTTTGCAGTTGTTTCATTAAGAAATAGTGTATTACTGTGAAGGAATCTAATACCAGTAGTGCAATGATCAACATTGCCACTCTAATTGCTGAAATACCTTAAGAAAACTGATGCTCTACTTTGATTAACATTTGACATGACTATGAAAATCAGTTCCTCTGTAATGGTTAGGTATAGCACTGCAGAGGGGAGAAGTAGTAACATCACAATATCATGAATTTGCAAAGCTAGATTTTGATGGAAATTTTGCTGCTTCAATTAATAATATGAAAATAAAATATATGGAAGAGTGAATTTACTACATCACTAAATAGAAAAATGAAGTAAACCCAAATATACATAATCTCCACATGACATTGCAGATTTACAGAAAAATTATTTTGTCATCTTTTTTCCTCATAAAATAATAAATTCTACTCTATGCAATTTTATGTTTTCCCTATTTTTAGGCTAAAAATCTTTAGTAGACTTTAAAGTATTTTGACAGAAAACTAAAAATATTTATTTTCAAATGCCTCATAAAAAAGGGAGAAAAAGCACATGAATGCTTTCTGTAACAATATGCCACAACAGTATAATTTGTTGTGGGTTTCAGTTACATTTCATAGGTGCAGAATTAGAATTACTAGGATGACATTCTGGCAGGGAATAGAAAAACAGCAAATGACTGTGTTGATACGGGGAATAACAGCAATTGATTAAAACTATCACTTAAGCCAACATTTTACATATATAAGAATTTCTAGCAGCTAAAAAGAAAGAATAATAAATCCTACCACAAGTTAGAAAAGGAATTTCTATGGCTATTTCACTCTTAGCTCATTATTTAGGGATTACCACAATTTAGTTTGCCATTTCTTCATAATCTGTATGTAGTTTATTCTCATCAGCAGCATCAAGGCAGAGTATACAGTCAGGAAGAGAAGTAAGTTTACATTTACGTGAAACATCATCAAAAAGAGTTGTCATACTCAACTATACCACTTGAGTCAGAAGAATCAGTTTATGAAAGGAAGTGCAGAAGTGGAAAAGCTGAAAAATTCTTCTAATTCTAGCAAAATAACTGGGGCATTGAGGAAGTGCAAGGAAATCTGTTCATGGTAATGATGTTGAGCTGTTGGGTGGAAGACGAGTGGAGCCATAATGTGGGACCATGAAAGCACCAACTGAAGCAACAGTTCTGGCAAGATATGGATTGGATGTGTGGTCTGCAAGACAGATAGGAAATTGCCTCACAGGCCACACTCAGAAGGTAGTAATCAATGGGTTTTACTAGGGCTGTCAGCCTACCACAAGTGGGGTCCTTCAGGGATTGATAATGGGCTCCACAGTGTTCAACATCTTCACAAATGTTTTGAAGGATGAAATTGAAAGCAATCTCACCAACTTTGCTGATTAGACTAAACTGGGTGCTGATGTGGGCAGAAGGGAGAGCCGTCTTAGAGAGAGACCTGGGCAAGCTGAAAGAGGGGGCAAGCAAGAACTGTAAGGAGTTTGACATGAGCGTGTCCAAAATCCTGCACCTGTGTCAGAATAACCAAAGAGCCCAATACAGGCTAGGATCCATGTGACTGAGGAGCAGCCTTGCTGAAAGGAAGCTGGGCATCCTAGTGGACAAGTTCAACATGAGTCAGCAGAGCGCTATGAGGGCAAGAAAGGCAAATTGGATCCTAGGCTGCATCCACAGGGGCATTACTAACAGAGACAGAGACATGTTCATTCTAATCTGCTTAGTGCTTGTCAGGCCACACCTTAAGTATTGTGTCCAATTCTGGTCCCCAAAATTCAAAAAATTACACAGAAAGACTGGAGGGTGCCCAGAGGAGGGTCACAAAGATGAACAAAAGGCTGGAGAACCTGCCCTATGAAGAAAGACCTGAAGGAGTTGGGTTTCTTCTCTCTGGAGAAGAGAAGGTTTGGAGGGGAACTCGTCAGTTTTCCAGTACTCAAAAGGCATCTACAAAGAGGATGGAGACTCTGTCTTCGCAAGGAGCCACATGGAGACATGGACAGGACACAGGGCAATGGCTGCAAGTTGCATCAGGAGGGGTTTTATCTCAATAGAAGAAAGAAATTTTTTACAGTCAGAAGAATCATTCACTAGAAAACAACCTCCCCAGAGATGTGGTGGAGCCCCCATCGTTGGAGGTTTTCAACATAGGATAGAAAAGGTGCTAGATGATCTTGTCTAGGCTCTCTTTCCCAAAAAAGGTTGGACCAGATGATCTTTTGAGGTACTTCCCAACCTGGGCTGCTCTGTGGTTCCATGGGCCTGTGATTCAGCAATTGCCAGCATGGCCTGAATGTGCTCCCACAGGGGAGGAAAAGGACATAGTTTACAGTCTTTTTTGAGAAGTTGTGGCACTTCCAGCATGGAGCCAGCGCAGATGTATAATCATCTGTTTCAGAGATGCTCCTGATTCCTAAGACGTGAAAGAAGCAGAGAAGATGCTTTCTGTAAAGGTGGGGCAAATTCAAGTGCTGTAAGTTAACAGCCAGGGACAGTGGTATTCTTGTGCCATTGGCCAGCTTTGTTGCCATTGGTTGGCTTATAGCTTGCTCAAACACTTACCAGTAGTTTACTTTTCCTGATTTAAAATGAGCCAGATTGAGTCTTCACTTCCGTTTAGTCATGGATATTACATTCAAATAAATTTGGATGAAAACATATACGAAATTTACTTATTAGAACCAACAGATATAATTTACTCAAGATTAAATCCATGTTAGAACTTTCTGTTTTATCAATTAAACCTGAAAAAAGTAATTTAGTCCATAGCTTTTAAGCAATTCAAAATGTTTCATAGGAATTTATGAATCAGGTTCTATTAATAACTAGAACAAAATTATTACCACCAAAAGAAATGCCAAATATTTAGGGATTAATTCAGACCCAGTGTGATTAGATACGTGTTTCCTGATGTCAGTGTAAATGAATCAATTTCCTGCAGGTCAGAATTTGGCTTTAGTTCATTATTTCTCCTGCTAATTTTAAGGCATTTTCTGCAGTGTTTTATATTACTCTGTTATTACAAATCTAGTAATAAATATTTTAACGTACCGAACTTTGAAGCACTTCTGTTTTCTTCAAAGTTCTACAGAGCAGCACAGGGGCAGTAGGGCAGCTCACTGCCTATCCCCTATCTCTGTTCGTACCCTGAAGTGCACACTCGCGATTTGCTAGTTTTTCCTCTTTGGGAAATGATGCTGAAGTCTGGTGTTTATATATTTACTGAATCTGAACTAATTGTGTGACAGAGCAGGCAGCCATTTGTTGGTGGTGTTCTGTTATTTGGTGTCCACTTTAGATAACGCATAATTGCAAATCTTTCAAACAAAGTGGAAAATCTAACCAAGCATGTTCTTAAGAATGTTTTCCTTATTTAATTTCTGTGGTGAAAATCATCAGTTACTTTTTGTGATGTATACCACACAACAAACACTGTGGATGCCAGTTTGATGCAATGGTTTGGGGAAAAAACCAAACTGTTTACCAGGATAAAGGGGGGCCTCAACAATGTGCAAAGCAAATTTTTTCCAATGCAGTTGTCTTTCTCTCTTAATAAATATTTGGACAGGTACGGAAGAAAATGAAATGTGAAGGCACTAGAACTTGTATTTAACTTGTGTACTATATTTTGTGTTACGCATCAGTCAACTAGAACTTTTTAAAACTTGAACAGATTTCTTAATCTGTTTTAATACTGACATACCTTTGAAACAAAAAATAAATACTCTCTATAAAATATTTTGGGCTTGCTATCTATAAACAGCACTATTAAACTTGTACATGTCATATTATAAACAAATATATTTCTTTTGGGATATGGATATCAAGTAGAAATTTTTTAAAATCTAAATATAATGGTCAGTGTGTTTTCTGTGTTACATAAATACTATTCTTATATACTATTTTCTATACTCTGACTTGGTTGTAAGGGTCACTGAAACAAAGCCAAATGCTTCTTTTGCCTCCAGGGGTCTTTGGCTTGGCTGAAAGTACTTCAAAGGGAAAAGCTATCTGGTGGATATTTCCGCCTTTGCTGTAGGCATAGATGCTCTAAATTAAATTTCTCTTTTATTCTGGTTTCTAACATAATGTACAACCAATACTAATATTTATTTTGCATGAACAGAGTAAAAACTGTTCTGTCAAGGAACTATGAGAGGATAATACAACTTAATCTATATATTATGTTAGACTATCATACCCTATGTATCCTATGAATAAAGTAGCTTAGGGAAATGACTGACATGAATTCTGGCAAAACTCTGTCATATTTTGAAATGCCTTTGTTACGTTGCCAGTACTTCATATTTTTAAATGGAATAAAATTGATATAGATATATCAAACAGAATCCCACACCAAATCAAAATTAAGATGACAGGTCTATTTTGCGTGTTTTGGCAAAAATATAAAAATAAACTTTTCCCACATGTGTCAAATCATTGTGTCAAGATATGCACAACAATATATACTAAGCTGAAAACGTAAAGGGTGCAACTGTTACTGAGACCTCAAATGCGCATTATTTTTCTTAGTTTTATTTATACTATTCTGGCACTCAGACGTCCAAGTTATTGTCTCAAACTGTATGTGTTATGCTTGGCATAACCACAATACGAAATGATTGGTCTGTTTCTGTTATTTTAAGATCTTACCTGTGATTTTGAAGTTCATTCTAAAAAAATATTTCAAACGTCTTTAGTTACTTTAGATCAAGTTAATTATGGCTTAGCTCTTTTCAATTTGAGTTTTGGTTTCTATTCATTTTTGTTTCTGTTGCTCCTCTTTCCCTCTATGATTTTAAAAATAATTATGTGTTCATAATTTTCAAACTAGCTTTATGATTACCTCCATGAATAGCAATTATTAAAAATGTGTACTTTTTTAAATCTCAGAACTTCTAAATCATTTATGAAGTCTCCTCAGATGGGAAGATACCATCAACCTTATTTTCCAAATGCAGAAACTAAAGCAAGAGGAGCTTAAGTGACTTCCCAAATTCACACATGGTCTAAGTGGTAATACGTGTGATACTATACTGAGTTTCACATCTTTCTGTGTTCCTGAGATAATGGGGTTATGAGATAATCATCCATTTTTGTGGAACAGTCGATTCCCTTTTGTTTCTGCATTGCACAAGGGAAATAAATACTGAATGTCCAATTTCTGAGAAAAAGAAAGGAAAATTTGAGTCATAAATTGCTAGATACCTGCAGATGCAGCAATCTCTTCAGAACAAGTAGTAATAATTACATATATGTTTTATCATTTTTTAGAATACATATTTCTTGATAAGTCATATATATGTATTTAAATAACTTTAGATCCAACAGTGAAAAAAGCCCATAAACCCATCTGTTCAGTATTACAGAACACATCACAACTTATAACAATGGTGTCTTTAGATACTCAAAATTTAAAATCAGTTGTTTTAAAAAAAAAAAAAAAACACATCAAAACCAAGTACTTTTTGACTGCATAACTGCATACAATTTAGATCATTTTCAGATTCATGGCATAAAACTTTCTAATGTTCAAACCCACTGAAAATATGTATATTATAATTTGTTTAAAAAGGAATGTGGGATTTTTTTTCCTCAGCCCCTTGATTTTTCTTTTTTTCTCCCTTGCCACTGCTTTTTCATTTTTGTCTTCAAATAATGCTTTATTAATTTTGTTAGATATAAATAAAAGAACATGGTCTCTCTCACCACAACTCTTTCAAATGACAACTGTCTGCAATGGCATTTTAAGTCTAATATAATCTTATATCCAATACAAAACATTTTTGGGGAAAATATTTTGAGTAATTAATGTAATGATATTTCCATTAGAAGCTAATTAATTATTTCCTATAAGAAGACATAATTTTTCACCTAGGATGCATACTTAACCTTATGGAATGACTGACTGTTAACAAGGAATGACACGAGGAAGACAACACTGTTCCCAGATTGACTGTGTTATGAATACAGTAATAAGTATAAAGTGTTCAGAGAATTGACAGGTAATCTATAATGAATATCAAAGAGTTGCAGAGTGTTCTAGGTGAACTTAACTCTATCGTAAGAGAAAACAATCACGAACTTTGCTGAAATTCAAAGCATTTCTTTCTAGAGATTTGTATAGCAACACTGCAGTAAGTACAAGAGTTTAGGGGATGTGGATCACACCATCACACCTTAGTGGGTGGTGGGAGTCCAGTAAAGTCACTCTTTCCACAAGTAAATCAGGACTAGAAATACACTGAGAAGAACCATCCTAATAAGGAGGGGAGAGAGAAGTCTAAGACTCATGATTTCTTGCACAGACCTTTTTCCTAAATAAAAAGCAGTCTTCCCAATTCTTCACCCCTCTGCTTTATTTAACCAAAATACGAAGATAAGTGATCTACAACATATTGGAGCCAGGTCAGGAAATGGAAGTGATGTTGGGAGCTCTCCCAAAATACGCAAGCAGTTAAGGAAACTACACTGTTACATACTGCCACATAATGTTTCCAGATGAACTGATACCTTTACAGCCTAATTTTATTCCATTATTTGGACCCCACCTTCCATACTATTTGTGATCTCAGTGTACAGAAATACAGCTAGAAGCATGTTCATATTGCACATTTAGAAGCAGATCTTTTTGGGGCACAACAGTGCAGTTAGGATGTGGACTGTTCTTTGGGTCACCAGTCACAGAAATAAAAACCCACCACTTTTAGAATACATATGATTAATCCTTGACAGGCTCTTATGTCAAGTCAAAGCAACCAGGGTAGTCCAGTCTTAACTTGGATTTGTATATAGATACCTCTTGAACCAGAGTAGAGGAGAGGGTGACCTATAAGCTTAATACTTCTGAAGTGTCTTTAACTTGGGGCATTATTAAAGCTTATTTACTATTATTTTCATGCCTGTTTTGGATCTATTCGACAATCAAAAAAAAAAAAATAGAGGTCATAAACAAATCAGAATAACTAAACATTACTCAAGAAAGGCTAGAAAGTCAATGTGATGGAAGAAGTTGAAGAACTCTTTCTAATGGTCTTAGTGGTATGCACAAACTCTGAAGTAGAACTGTCCAATGATTTTTTGAAACAAAAATTGCTACCTCACTATGATACAGAAACACATGGGCTAAGATTTCATCCAAAGAAACAAAAAAATTCAACCAACAGATTTTTACTAATTTGGAGACTTTTGTAGCCACAGAAATAAAAGGGGAGCAAAATGAGGCCATTTCCAGACCAGGCATGCTGGAAACTAACAAATGATGTTATACAAGTGAGTCATATTGGAACAAGGGTCTCATTTTTTTGTCTTTTCCCCCTGAAGGAAATACAAAATTCTTATGGTGCAGAAATGTTTGAGATGTGATTAATTACTTCCTTAGACAGCTATTACCTGTGGTCTTGCAAAAAAAGGAAATAACTGCAAGTCCTTTCTCAGCAAGAATTTAACTAAGAAATGTCATATAAAAAAACACTTTCTTTTATGTCTGTACCCTTAAAAGCTCAGACATAATAAAAGTGGGACCAACTTGCCAAGTAAACAAGCCCATCAGATGCAGTTAAGGATTAAATATGGACCTTTTTTCCATCAAAGTAGCGGGTAAGTGAGTGTGGAGTGGATAAAACAGCTGTAGTAAACAGTGACAGGAATGGCCGTTACTGAAATTTATTTCTATAATGGAGGACAAAGGTTAATCCTCTGAAATAATTTGGGAGCTTCAGGAAGTGGAAAAGGGTTGAGGAGTACACCAAGTCTTGCTCCCAAATGGGAGGGACACGGTCCCACACTGATGACAGTAGGAACATGATTAGAGATAGGCAAATACAAACACATCTTCTTTTAGCCAATTAAGGGTGGAAATTAACGGCAGATTCTTGAAAAAAGCTTCTAATAAGCATAGCCAGGGTAAGAAATCTAACTAGTGTTCAGGTGAAGCACAATAAGGATTACATGACATTGGATACCTATGAGAATGGAGACAATATTCCAAGGTACCCTCAAAATTTATGTTCCTCTGAAAGAGAAGCTGCAAGAAGAGTGTCTGACCAGAACCTCAGAGCTTTGTAGGCTTCAACCTGTGCTCATCTTGCTGAGAATGCTAATAATAAGGTAGAAAGCAGGCTGACCTTCATGCTAACAAGATTATCTGAGATTTTTTCTATGCATAAGTGTTGATTTTACTACAGCAGTGCATTCATATAAAGAATAAAATCTGTAGTACAAAAAACCATGTTTCTTCATGTAAGAAAACATGTTTCTTCAGGTAGAACAGTGAAAATGTCCTGCTTTAGGAAGTTGCACCAAATCGTAATTAGAATCATAATTTGTGGTAAATATGTGCATTTTCAGATCCAAGAATAGCATTTGGATCTATAATTTACGTGATAAGTATCATCAAAATTTATGCTAACAAGCTACTAGAAATTCTGCCATTACAGTCTGTTTTAAAGAAAAAAATCACTCATGCTCAGAGCTACTTGAGAAGTAAGTATTCTTGTGTTGCCATGGGCTAGACTTAATTATCTCAAACCAGAGATACCAATACTTAAGATTTACCTGTAGATGCCAGGTGTGGCACTGTGCAAAATCAAATCATTGTCATGGCACCAACATGACAAAAAATATGCTACAAAGGTAATAATAGCCCTTTGTGTTTGGGTCAAACATCTAATCCTTCAATATGAGGGGACTTCATATTGAGGGGAATAGGCTTAAAATTAATTTTACAGACTCCTGTAACCTTGCTATTGCTGTTTAGAATCAGAAGTATTAGGTCATACAAGGTTGCCTTTCTTACAGACTTGTATTCGCAGGTAAATCAAGGGAACACATAACAGGATTTTGCTGGTCATTTCTAAAGTATGCTTATATTTGGGAGGGGGGAAGAAAAAGTAACTGTAATTAATTTTACCTTTAGGTGTTGGAATTGGTCTCTCAAGTCCATCCGCATGACCTAAGGGGTCATTTGAATCTGGAATTTCCATTTCACCTAGAAAAAGAAATTGGTGAATTGAGGTTCTGAGTCAATCTTTCTCTTAAACAGCGTTACAACAGTGAGTTCAGAAAACTCATTCAGTCCAGATCCTGGTTCCAGAGTAGCACACAGGAAACACAAACTAAGAAGGTCAGCATTTATCCGTCATAGATTAGAAAACTTTACAATAATTTGCCCTGTGCTTGTGCTTGGCAAATATGAGTAGCATTAAAAACCTCTTTCCAGGTTTTACCAGAATAAAATTCACAGTTTTACAAAGAATACAAACATCTGAAAGCAGTGCTGGCCCAGCAAACTAAGCAGTACCTGAGCTTTATTTATAATCTCAGTTACAAAATGGCGTAAATCTGCCCATCACAATAATTCACATTCTGTTTCCAGAGGTCAGACTCATCATCTCTGCTGACCTTCTTTTCCTATTCTCAGCCACCTCCCTAAAAGGTGTCTCCCAGAAATGAAAATATAATAACCATTAGCCAAGTATTCCAAAGGGTGATAAAATCGATGGACAACTTTCAGTGTGCCCTCCTTATTTATGTCTAACGTGTATTAGAACAAACTAGAAAAAATGTTTGGCCAGCAGCTGCTACAGACAGCAGACAATACTTACATGTTCCTTTGCTTTTGCAGGTCTTGCAAAACCCTGACCATTATAAAATGGGGGTTCACCTGTCTGCTCTTCCTTTTGAAAAGATGATGCTGTGAGGAGCAGAGCTGAACTTATAAATCAGATAAAGCTATAGGGGTGCTTTACTAAAACACCTTCTCAAATGATATCACCTATATTTTTGCATTTCCTAATTTACATTCAGTCATCCAAATTCCTTATCACCTTGGCATATCACCAGGATCCAAAGGGAAAGATCTGTCTTTTGTGGTAGATTTGTTAGGGGTGTACATAGTAATGTTTTGGCTAAAATGAAATAAGGGAAAAGGCCCTCCTCTTCCTTTTGCCCCATTCCCTTTCCTTCAGACTAGATCTTACAATAACACTCCCACTGCAAGTCACAGTGATGAAATACAAGTAACCCTCATAACCATCTTTCACCACATGAAAAGAAGAAAAGAATCAAGACTGTCATTATTTTTTATTTGTCCTTTATGCTTTTACCCATTATTTAAGAATAGAAGATTTAGCTAACTTGCCTTTCAGTTTGCCAGGTGAAACACAGAAATCACAAATATACTCTACCTCAGGCTGGTTCTGAAAGTATTTTGTCACCGTACTGACACCTTGTCACTCCTTCATCTCTCCCTTCATCTCCCACTGCTTGAGGTTCATAGCCTGAGAGTACTACCAATTCCACTTGAGTTGTGAGCTCATTCCCAGACACATTGAGTGATAGTGATGGCAGTGCTGTACGCCTGGTAAGACACTCTCAAACTGGAACAGCTAAAACTTGGGCAGACACCATCTTCTGCTACTCCCAGCAGTGGCCAACAGAAATGATAGATAGTCTTCATCTGCAGACTGGAGGGAGAAACAGAAATGGGTGACCAAGGTGGTGGCACTTCAAATCGCCATTGTAAGTCCTGCCCCAGTGGGTCTTCACACCTCTGAGGGCAGACTCAGTGCCAGACTTATTACTGTACAGAAGTTTTGTTAATTTGTTTGATTCAGTGTGAACTGCTGAATGCATGACAGAGATATTTCTGGCAAATTTCAGCAAAGACACACCACATTTATTTTTACCAACGGACAGCAAGGTAAGTTCACCTCTATTCCCTTGCTTCGGTTTGACCTCCTCCATGTTGCACAAGGAGTTTAGAACAGGACAACAATATTTACTGGCCACAAAGAAGATAAATCCAAATGAGACATTGGAGTAAAAGGAGTAGGAAAAGTAACTGTTCTTTTAGTCACAAGCACATGCATTTGGCTTGTTCTGCTGATCATAACCCAGCGGTATTCACAGGATGAAATGTTATTTGTAGATGTCCTTTCTTAGGGACACTTGGTTGCATAACACTCAGACCTCCAGAATCCAAACTGCCCAAGGTCTGAGTGGCACTTGTGGTTTAATACCACATGTTCAACTTCAAAATAGTTGTTTCCATTTCTTCAGTCATATAGTGGGATTCACAACAGGAAAAAAACATTGGAAGCTCAGATACATGAGCAGAGAAATACCTTCCTTTCTCTTCCCTCCTTCCCAGTCCCATATCTCTAAATTTTTAAAAGCTTTTCGAAAGAAAGATGGAGAGAAACAAAAGTACTTGCTGGCTCGAAAATGTTTCAATAATAGTTTTGTGTGATTCAGTCATGCTTGATATGTTTATGTCTGGAAAAAACATTAATCTCCAGATGTGCTTTACCAGAGGACAATTACAAAACATAGACACCACCTACCAGCAAAGCCTCCATAACTAAGCAAAGTTAAAATTCAAAATCCTTTGTGTACTTTGTAAGTTATAAATACAAACCATTTCTGTCACTTAAACTTGCTTTTATGAAAAAAACATATACTTTTCCTGTAATCTCCAAAATTCCACTTCTACCACATTTATTACAAATTCCAAGTTCCAAATTAAAGTTTCTGTACCACAACTTAAAACACAAAAAAGTTATTATCAATAAGAAATATTAAGTTTTTTATATCATAAATGCTTCTGGATCAGATGATGAACAAGTCACTACAACCAACTAAAACCTTTTCCTCTCGAATTAAACAGAATTTAAAATCTTGCAGTCAAGAATTTAAAGGAAAAGCTGTGTATTCTTGTTGATTATTCTCAGTGTTTTCTGATTTTGCATTAATGACTTAGTACATTTTTCCAGCCAGGAGTAAATCCATGGCATTTTCATATCACAGAATGGTTAAATTTGGAAGAGACCTTAAAGATCATCTAATTCCAAACCCCCTGTCGTAGGCAGGGACACCTTCTGCTAGACCACACTGCTCAAAGCCTCATTCAACCTGGCCTTGAACAGTTCCAGGGACGGGGCATGCACAACTTCCCTCGGTAACCTGTTACAGTGTCTCACCACCTTCAGAGTTAAAAACTCTGAGGTTCAGTCTCAGGAGGGCAGAGCAGAAGGGCAGAATCACCACCCGTGACCTGCTGGCCACGCTTCTTTTGAGGCAGCCCAGGATCAATTGAGTTCCTGAACAGATAATAATTCTTGTCATTTTTTCTTTAATTCCCCCAAATGTACTGCAGATGCAGCCCTGATCATGTGCCACCACCAACTCTCTGCAGTCTTATTCTTAAGACTCCTGTCTTAACTGTACTCCTGTCCATGTTTGATTTTTAACTTCTGTCTCTTTTCCCACTTTGTTTATTCAGTATTTCAGCAAGGGTATCCCATTTTGCTTTTCTTCTTTGTGTCTTTTCCTGGCAGCAATTTTATGTGTTGTTCCACTAGCTGAAGGGGAGAAAAATCCCCAAAGTAATTCTAGGTGCCCAGCTTTCACTGTCAGTCTTGATCAGTAAGCAGATACTGCTAGAAAAGATATAATTGTTCATTAAATTGATTTTAGATGTAACAAAGATATTAGTCACATCTTTTTCCACATTTATTACGAATGCAGCATTATCATGCAATGCTAAGAAAAAAGGCAGAACTGCAAAACACAAAACTGGCAGAACAACGGCACTCCACAAAACAGTTGTTATTAAAAACTAGTAAGAGAAATGCTCAGTATTTGAACCTTACATGTGATATTATCAACTCCCATCAGCAAGAAGTATGCTAATTAGCATGCTACTACATAAATATGTAGCTAACTGAAGACAAATCAATCACTATGGTGTCTGGAAAGTCTCAATGAACATATTCACATTGGTGTCTGAAAAAACCCTGCAAGCAGGCTGGACAACTGTGTAGGTATGTACAGAAAACAGATGCACAGGCTTGCACAGCCCAAGCCTGAAAGAGCTCCTAGAAGAGGGTTTTGGGTGGCCTAGATATTCGTTGAATGGAAAGGACAAAAAACAAATGGCTCAAGTGTACGCAGGCTATCAAACTCTCATATTCAATGCTACTAAAGAAAGTGAAGCAGACAGGGAATGGAAGTAAACACAGACCTGACTGAGAATAATGGAGACAAATGGAAAGAATTGCACATGGGGAAAGCTTATTCTTAACATAAGATTTGTTCAGAACTGACCATGACTACTGAGGACTAAGATCTTGGCCTCAGAGTAGTTAGTTGCACCAAAATTTATCTCAGTTCTCAGAAGAAGTAAGAAAAGCAAATGCAGCCAGTATTGGGTATTTCTAGCAAAGGAATGAAGAGTAAAATTGAAAACATCATTATGCTGCAGTGGAAATCTATGGCCTGCTCTCATACACTGAATTTTGTGTGCTGTTGAGGTCCTCTCATGTCAAACAGGGTGTATAAGAGCTGGAAGAGTTTCAGAGAAGAACAGTGAGGGTAATTAAAATTGTCAACCAGGTTTTATATAGCTGCTAGGATTTTTCACTCTGGGAAGGAGATGGCTGAGGTTAATGATAGTAAAGGTCTGTGGAATCATGTCCTCCTTGCACATTGCATGACCAGACAAAATCAACATAACCAGAACTGTCTGAATGCCAATTGCCAGTATGGGACAATGTATGTGCCAGATGTGCCACGTGTCAGGTCCCCAGGAATACTGTTCTTTTCAGGGACAGTCAAGTAACATGCAGATGTTGTAATTAGTACCTCTTTTAGAGGGCTAAACCACAAAAAGAGGATTTTTTAACTTTTAAGGGCAATAAATGAAGCTATTTCAATTTAAGGAAAATCCCAACTGTGAAAGAGAAACTATATTTAAAGTCCATGTTCCATATTTCTCATATACAAAAAAAAATACATTCTGTTCCTTTGACTTACTGCAGCAAAGAAACAAGCAGTATAGAAAATCCTTTTCCAAACTGAATATAAATAATTATTTTTTCTGTTGTCAATTCCCTTTTCCTGAAAACATGAGGAAGATTTGCTTACTGACAAGGTCCAGCACAGGTAGCCCCACTGCTCTGTTTTGGGCACCAATGACAAACAACATACACATGAAAACATCCTGTGTTATTGAGAAAGGAATGCCCTTTCACATATTTGAAAACTAAATTGCCCAACTGATCATAATGCCAGCTCACAGGGCATACACCATTCATTATAAAACAGCTAAATTTTTCCCTCTGAAATAGCTACAAGTTCACAGACCATTCATTACTTAAGAGGTAATTGCAATAAACAAGTTTCAAAATGCTTATGGCCCTAAGCAGACATAAAAACAATACATTAATCTTCACCAAAAAGCCAGGCACAAGGAGGCAGTTGTCATAATTGATACCAGGGACAAACCAACACCTCAGCCTCACACAGGAAGAGAATAACGAAGTCAGGTATTTTCCACCAGACTGGGCCTGATTAATTTAGAGCAGTTAGGGGCTGGCTGATGCGATGCCCTGCAATGTTAATAACTGTCTTTCAGCTCTTGCAGAGGACAGATGAGATCTTAAAAGACAAGAAATTGCACAAATAGTTCCTATTATTTATTAAAAAGTGAGAAAAGGGGTGCCAGAGAATTATAGATCCATCAGCTTAAGTTCCTGGAAAAATAATGGCATGAAGATATTACCTTTAAACATTTACAATAAAGCAGTGAGATGAGTAATAACCAACACAGAAGCCAACATTGAAATGGCTTACATGGATTAAAACGGAACATAAGTCAACAATCTCAACCTATTGCAAACAAGGTAAGCATCATACTGGGACACATAAATGGTAGTAATCTTCCTAGTCGACTCAACACTAGTAAAGCCCTGCAGTGCTTTCTCCAGTCTATTGTATTTCATTTCAAGATGGATGTGGGTCAAACTGAAATGCTATAACTAGTGCCATGAGGATGGCCTACAAAACATGACCAAAAAAAAAGAAAAAGTGAATGACAACTGCTTAGCCTGAAAGACATTGGGCATGGACTGAGAGCTAGTATTCTTCAAACACACAGGTCTCAGTGAATGACATTTTCCAGGGTGGCAGATTAGGAAAGCGTCTGTTGCATATGATACTGCACAGGTACAGCTAATGCATTCTTATCCAGGGTGAAACAGGACCTCTTAAGATCTTTTCCAGTCTCATGATTCTATTAAAAAAAAAATAAAAAAATCCTTCTACCATTGTATGTAAAATCCCACAGCTTAGAAATAAATCCTTCAATACCGACAATTGCATATAGCTACTATTAAGGAAACTGCAGATTTTTGTTCAGCCTTTTCTTCCACTCATCAATAACCCTGTTTCTGGAGCTGAAACTATTTGCAGATTTAAACAGCAATATGCAACATTTGCTTCCTGTGGGTGTAACCTTTGACTCGGGTTCTAAATTTCTTCCAATAACATGAAACGCCCAAATTCCCTCTCTTCAGCTTAATAATACCCTCTAATATTCTGTTATTTTCTTCATAAAACTTTGTTGACCTTCTGTCAATTACTAACCTCTAGAGCTCCCAAACAAAGGGCCCACTGTACCCTTTGATTCAGCTGCCAATCTGATTACTTTGGCTAGGGGAGGCAGGCTGCTTGGGTTGCTGAATCAGGGCCTTTCATTGAAATTTCTCTTTTCCAACATCTGCAGCCCCTGGCAACCGATTGCAGAGTGGGCTTGGCAGACCTGTAAAGGGTGGTGAATAGTCTACAAAAGATGCAGTTTGTAGCATAAAATCAGTGTGCCTCTTTCATAGTGCTAGCAGATTAGAACCTCCACAGCACACATTGCTTAACTGCTACAGCATCACATAAAAATAGCTGAAGGTGGGGGAAATAACCTGCACTTTTTGTTGCAGCTGTTTTATTCAGACAACTGTGAAGTCTGAAAAACGGGCACTTCTCAGCTTGCTATCAGCTTGCAAAGCATACTATTCACAGGACAGTATGTTAACTAGTAAATTTAAATTTATTCTTTAGCCACCCAAAATTCTTTAAAATTACTTTCAGTTAAATTCATAGTAATAAAAAGCTCTTACTATGAGACCATTAGAAAGGGAGTAAGTATTTCTAAGATTGCTCTGTTATACTTATTTAACTTATTTTGATGCTATATTTAAAGTAAAACCAAAACCAGCCTGCAAGTCACAAAACCTTCAGAAAGCTGGTAGAAAATACAGACAAGAAACCTTTTACAAGAGCCAGGGCTGAGTTATACAGAATTAACTCCCACAGTTTATAAGCATTCCTTATTGAAGCAAATCTATTGTTCCATTAGTGTGGATTTTCCCCTCTGTAGATTTTTTCCTATTTTACCTAATAGCTATATTGAAACTGCCTCATTTCCGTAAGTATCAGGAAAAATACTCTGTTGTAAAATGTGAGAACTACACTAGGGGACAAAGGCAGATATGAGGTTTATGATCTGTAGCAATGAAAAGGGCTTCATTATTTGTTTCGGACAGAAAATTTATCACTGATTTAAAACAAAATTCCAAACAAACACAAGTGTTACACCACCTTCATTATGCACAGTGAGACCTCATTTCTCAAACACTTCTAAACAAAGACTCGAAATCCTATACTTTGACATCCTTTTGTCCATTAAGTACATGAAGAGGGAATCTTGGTTACTGTGAATGTTTGTCTTCACAGACTCATCCAAGATCTAGTTGTCTGTTTTAGAAAACTAGTAGTCAAGTGCATGACATAAAAGTTGTTTTACAAATTTGACAAGGTTCCTGCAGGAACTTCTTTATTTAATAAAACAATCCTTATTAATCTACCATCAAATCATTCTAAAACGCAGTGAAACAAATCATCTGGCCATCAGCACAATACTGCAGAGAAGTAATGATTCTTGATTTCCACACAGAGCTGTAACAAACATCCACAACAGAAAAAAAGTGTACTGAAGATGCAGTGTATCTTCTATAGTCATCAGCCATGCATCTTACCAAGTACTATAAAGTCAGTGTGAAAAGAACAAAATCAAATAAGTAATTTAAAATATTATTACTAGGGATTCAAACACAGACTTCAGTGAACACACTGATTTCTTTTAATACCTCATACTGTTAATGCATATTTTACATTAACCCTACAGGTGCATTTTCAATTGCACATTGAAGATTGACATCTTTACCTTTCATTACACAACTTTCATCATTGAGCTTAGCTATCAAGTAACTTAAGACTCTGCCTTCTGAAACCCTATTTACCACTTAAAATGAGAGTTCAGAAATGTTAGTGAGACAAACCAAACATAAAGATTTATTCAGATTTCATTCGCAGAGGAACCTTCATTAACAGCTGTCACAACATTACAGTGAAACAAACAGAACCCATGGTGAAGAAGATACTCATTTTGAGTCACCATTTTCAGTGCACAAATAAGCTCTGAAGATAACAGCCTTTGGATTACAAACCATTCTATTAATTCACAGCCAAAACACTCTTTTGAAAAAGCTACAATGAAGTCCAGCTCCTCTTATTTTACAACACAGAGTGGAGATTATTAAACAGGAACCCAGCCTGGACAGAGGAATACCCAAATCCTATTTCCAAGTCTAAGGACTTCCTGCAAAGTCCTGGTCGAGTCACCTCAGGCCAGACGGCTAAAAGCATCTGATGCCAAAAGACACAGACAGATAGATGTCTACCATGACTTTCAAAATCATGTGGGCACCCAAATCTCATGTCTGCAGTAAACACCCCTTAATCTTTTGTACCTCAGTTGCCCAGGGGGGAAGTTAGCTCCCTGATGTGATTCTCAGTCAGCTGCATAAGCGTTTGAGTCAGCACAAGGAAGGGAGCAGCATGGAAGCAAGAAGCTGGAGGAGAGAAAAGGCAGGAGGGAGTTTTCTGATGACTGTGGTGATTTATGCCACTTTCAACTGATCATGGAATTCCAGACTTAAACCTTATTTACTGCACACTACAGCAGAGAAAGCTTACAGACACTTCAGAGTGCTAGCTTTGCTCCTAGTAAAGAAAGGCAAAAATTAAAGCACTATTTTGAAAAAATGTTCTGAATGTTTAATAAATAAGAGTGAACTCCATGGTATTTACAACATAAAGTACTTGAGGCTTTTTAAACCACAAATGCATTTCAATGTCATTTCTAATTTAGCAACAATGGAACTAAGTCTACTAGCTGTCACAAACATAGCTTTCCTATACAAATATATGTTGAACAGTCCAAGTCTGTATATTGAGAAGCATATAAAAGCCTTGAACCATGACAAAAACAGAAGTCATTCTGGATTTCATAACAAACAGTCTTTGTTGGCAATGCATTACGCTAAAAAAGAAAAAAAAGGTAAAAAAAAAAGTGAAGCAACTGTGGGTACATTCCAAAGCTCTTCATCAACTCAGCTGTAAAATCACAGTCTAAACACAACCAATAGAGGTTCTCAACACACCTGCAGTAGCTCAAAGAACACCAAGCAACATGATAATTATCCACAGCATTATTACATGATTGATTATTTTATTGCTTCTGGCTGTGAAAACAAAATAGTCTCAACCAAAAGGTTGAAAATGATCATGATTTATGAGTATAACACTCCATCAACTGGCATAAACAATGATTTTCACAGTGCTCTTTTTTTCTGCAAAATAATTTAGAATCCAAAAATGCCAGTCCTGTTTGCAGCCTTAGGCTGAAAGTCTCCAATTCAGAAAAACACTCCTAGTCAGGCAGACACCTGAAAATGGGATTATTTCTAAGCACACTCTTAAATGCTTTCCTCTACTTGAAACAAAAAATGACATTAATCTCCCTCAGTCTAGGTGGTAAGATAAAAACCGCACCGATCACAACTGAGTGTAACAGAATATAGTAGAAGCAGATACTACCTATCCTAATGGTTATTCTGACATGGTTGGCAACTAGAGGTAGTGCAACTACTGTAAGTGTAAAAAAACCTTCCTACAATTTGTTTACTTTTCACTCTCTAATTGTATTCCAAAAGCAGAAATTGCAGCACCAGTTTTGGAAGGTAGGCCGGTTACTGCCAGTCACTTTGCTCTACAGAAAACAGTGAGAGAAACAGCATGTTCATATTAATCAGAGCATTTTTTTAATGATAAAAGTACTTATGGGTAAGTATTATAGCCATCTTCCTGACAGAAAGCATATAGTGGAGACCAATGAATAATTAACTCTCAAACCCCAGTGCCTGATACTAAACACTAATTTGAGAAATCTGGACAGCCAATCAGGTTTTCAAGAAGCCAAAGCTGGCAAAGAAGCCAATGATATGGCAATATTCATCCTTAAATAAAATCATTAAATAGATGCTCATGTTCTTTCCTATCACCAAGCATCACAATTTTTCAAAAGACCCAAGTAGTTAGAAAAGTACTCTTCTGGCTATCTGGAGCTCTACCTCCCTGTTTTGGATTTATCTCCATGAAGTCATATTAGAACATGATTTTACAAATTTATGCTGCTAATATGCTAATGTGCACGGTGAAGTCAGAGTGGTTGTCTGCTCTGAAAGAGATTCTCATTTCTGTTTCTCCTGTTGTTTAAACTACTTTCACTGCTACAGGGGAAAAAAAAAATCTCAGATGCATAAGTGGACTTTGATATAGTTGCTCTTTGCTATTTGCCCTTAATTAACAGAGCCAAGCAACACTTTTCATCATGAAAAGAGATGGGATATTATTTGCTTACACTATTCTCAAAAACAGTAATAAAAAAAAGAAGAGTAGAGCCCAGAGGTGGAAAACTGAGTGAGGAGAGTGCTTCCAGATGTGGATACATGCTGTTTTCAGTGGGTGGACAGTGAAAGAACTAAATGAAAACCTGGTCACAGTCCCACCAACACTAGCCAACATAGCCATTTCCAAATGACGTAATGATGCATAGAAGACACTTTCTGCCATATCCGCCTGCATGCACAGCAAGGAGCAGCTTCTCTAACCCAGTAGTGCAGAGGAGAGCTGGGCGCGCACTCACTTTTGAAGCAGTTGGCAGTTTCCACCCAACTGCTACTTATTTCCCCAAGACAGTCAGGGATTTCCTGAACTCCCACTATCATTCCTCATTATCCAGTTTAATTATTGTAACTGATGCTAATCACAAGATCAGCTTCAACCATTTTAGTACAATTTTGTTTCAGCAGCAAGATTCAAGGCTGCCACACTGCCATTTTAGTAAGTCCTGAAAGCAACACTTGTGTAAAGTGCACCTTCAAAATTGCATCTTCCTATTGAAGAGCTCTGAATCTTGGGTATATAAACTCCTGTTTTGCAAACTACAAACTTTCCCACCTTTTTGTTACTGTGACAGCAAGACTGACATAGTTTTTTGTTCATCACATGGGTCAGTTTCATTTTTACATCATAAAAAATACTGTGGCTGTAAAACATGTGTTTTCACGACATGGAAGTGAGAAACATCATACACAATCTAATTTTAGATTGCAAGGCTAACGCATGGCGCTGAGCCATGACCTCAAATTCTTACTTACATGTTGAACAAATCTTGTCTGAAAGTCACATACAACCACAGCTGAGATTCCATAGGTCTATTCAGAAAAGCACTCAGTTGAAGTGATAGTCTCTTATTTTTAACAAATGCAACAAAAAGCTCACATCTGTGAGTAAACTATTGCAGGCATAATCATAGATGGGAGTGGAACAAGCTGTGTGGAACCAGCAGTATTTACTGATGGAAAATTGGTTGGTTCCACCCTGAAGTGTGAAGTGCACAAAAGCCAACAGCTACTCCAAGCAACTGCCAAATGTGCTGCTCTTCATTCCTAACACTTTGGAGCTGTAATGTAGATCCCTTGGCTTTGGCATTGAAAAAGATAGTGTTTTAAGGAAGAAGAATGTTCTTCATTGTGAGAATTAAAATTGGAACATAATTGTATTCTGTTTTCATGCATTTTATTTTGTTTCAACATTTCAAAATATACATAGCAGGTATTCTGCTCAGATCCAAATGTTACTTTTATATTTGATACATTCCCTTGCAACCACTGTTTACTTAATCAAAGTGGACAGCTGTGGTTTTCATTATCCTTAAGCAAATATTTGCACAGGTATTACTTACTTGTGTTACACATTACCATAAAGTTTTGCAAGCAAAAGCCAACTGTGCCAATCTAAATGTCCTCACATATGAACTTTTTGTAACTAGTGTGAGCAATTGCCAAATAAATTGTTTTAAGCGTATAAGCAGTTGCCTTCCTTCATGTTAGTTATGGACATAAAACTGCATTAGTTCCAAAGTATAGAAAGACTGGTAACACTAATAAGCAGGAGAGGATGCTAGAACCAGAATAGATCTGTATACACAGCAATAAAAGCCGCCATTATAGCAGAGAATAACATTAAGAAATTACATGATTTTAGGTACTTGTAGGAATCTAAGGCTTTTGTTGATAATGGAAGTGTCCCATGTCATGTGATGTACACGGAAGCAACATATGCATACTTGGCACTTACTGTACAATGGAAAGATAGAAAAATGATGAGCTTAATGGACACTTTCTATTGCTAGACATGAAATTAAGAATACATCAGGAAAAAGCTTCTCCAGATCTTCCGCTAGGTCTACTACTTGCTGCCTCTTAGGTTTTCTACAAAGCAGCCAACATGAAAGAGACATGGTGATTTACAGTCCAGCTCTACGACTGCAGATAAGATCTGGTCAAAGACTAAAACAAAAAAAAGAACTCTGTTTTATTCTTGGAATGGCTTCTCAAATATTTAAAATTACTGTGACCCAGAAAGCCAACCGGTTGATATATTGCCTTAGACCTTGTCATTCTTGACTAGTTTGTTTTTCTCTGCTCTGTCTCTGTATTCTGACTTGTATATATTAATATGAAATACCTAACCTCACTCATTTGATAAAGTAAGCACTGTACAGATAATAGGTTATTAAGTGCTCTGCTCAGTTACTTGGTTGTCCATGAGTATCTGTGCAATATCACAGAGACATTGTTTTTGCTAGCATGACTTTTCAGAAGAAAAATATCATTATAAAAGCCCATCAAGATGCCTCCTAGGATAACGACATTCATACCTGAAAAATATTCTGAGAATATGTATTTTCATTTTGTTTATTTATTAAATGAAATTATATTTTATTTGCATTTTTTCCTACTTGAAAGGTATCTATATCCAATAAAAATACAAGCCAAACTGCTAATGCAGGAAATCTTAGTTATAACAAAACATAAATAAACTCCATTTTCTCCTTATACTTGCCTCGCTAATACAACATATAGTAGTCTTCGTAAAAGACAGAAGCAGTGGTAAACTTGAACATACAAACATGACATGTCAATCTAAATATAATAAATGAACACAAAAAAACTTTGTTGTGTATAGAGAGGAAAGAAAACAGGTTGCACTATATATACATAGTTCTCCCTCCTAATTTTCTCCTCTGCTGCACAAAAATAAGTTTAGAAAAAATCCCAGCCCTCTCTCCAAGACCTGCGAAAGAATCTAAATTTTACAGCTCCTGCAGAAATTGGAAGATAAGTCAGAACTGAGTATCTGGCATTGGAATTCTTGTATGCTTACAGCTGCTAATAGGACTTTGAGAAAAGAATATCGACCGATGAATTCCTTAATTGGCATAAATCCATTTCCACCAAAAATGTTCTACAAAATGGCAAAAGGAAAATTTAATTATAGTGACAAAGAAGGAGATTCACAGACTGCAAAAGTCAGCTTTGGAGAACACATATCCTTGTCACAGCACAGCAACTCAACTTTTAGCAGTCCCAGAAGGACTGAATTTCTTTACCATAATCCACCATTCTACTGATCACTTTCTATGAGACAAATGCTGCCACAAAATTTCAGTCACTTGGTTGGGCAGTATTTTGTGAAACTACTATAAACAAAAGAGGCAACATATATACTGTATTATGTTACTGTAACAAGGCTTTTAAGCAGATTTAAAGTGACCTTATTGGCCTGAGTCATAAAACTAATTCTTAGTGGGCTTAAAATTTACGGTAGAATTTGAGTTGACCAACAGATCCTTGCTGCTTTAGTTATACAAAACACTATGTCACATTCTGATTTATTGCATTCTGATTGCTATATTTTTATTTTTAAAAGAGATTTATAAAAATGATAACAATAGAGGTCCAGTTCAATGACAACAAGAAAGTCAATAACCGAACAGTTTCACATGCTTTTTCCTTTTCAAATAAGGAATCTAGCACTCAACACCAAACTCAAAGTGCTAGCGTATCAACTACAACTATTATTTCAACTAGGTTAGTATAAGATCCAACTATGTCAGTTCACCGCAAAAGTGCACGTTATGAGGTATATCGAGCAGAATCATTCAGTACAGGATACAAGTATGACTGAGTTTCTGTGGTTTTCCCACATTCCAGTGACTAAGCTTTCAAAAGAAGCTGCTTAGGTGCAGTTTAAGACAGAATAGTAAAGGCGAAGCCTTCATGTTAAGTTTTCCTCCACAGACTTCCTAGTTAAGGTTTGCAAGACAGAGCTCAGGGAGACTAAGCACAGGTTGGCAAACAGCAGTGGGAACAAAGACTGTAATTACTACTCAACCCTCTTTAGTCAACTAAAATATAAAAAAAGCTGATCAAAATCTACAGTTGCTTGGAGGATGTCTGGAGACTACAGTGTAATTCAGTACCAATAGGAATGGAATTACTCAGTTCAGCATTACCTCAACCTTTTTCGTGGTATTAGATGCTGCAATTTTCTGAGAGTTTCTGATATTTTAATTGTGGAAAATCTTTTCGAGAGTAAACATTATGCATAACCAATCTGAGATGATTACAGTACTTGAGGATAGAAACAAATAAACTGTCAAAAATTCATGTGTTAATTGTTTGCCATAACCTGTATAATGGGCCTACAGAAGCATGCCATTAGTATGGGAGAAGGAAGTGTTGTGTCAGTTGTAAAAGTGAGAAGTCCTTTGAAATCCAAAGTAGTTTAAAAAATCCACATCCACATAGAAAAAGAGGTATTAGGAAAAAGTTTCTTTTCAGATTTCAAAGTTTTCAAAAATAAGACATTTTAAGAAAAGCACTAGTATCTATATTGTCTCTCAAATACTGTAAACCAGAAGTGATTGACATAAATGTTCACAAATCCCAAACATTTGAAAATATTTTTTTATTATATTAGCAGAAAGCAGTTGCTACACTTGATAGAGTGCTGAGGATTTTGTTCGTAAATGTTTGGTTTTTTTTCATGGGGGCGTTAATCAGAATTCGTGCATTCACTTCAAGCTGCAGTCTGCCAGAAAGCACAGTGTAGTAATTCTTGTTTCTGCCATTCTTTCACCTTTAAGTCTTCATTTGAATCCAGATAAACCAAGACAAAACTGCTTTACCATCTCTTCATACCTGTGATACCCTAGCTATGGTTGAGGTCATTAGACATGATTTTTATTATGCATAGAAATAATGAAGAAATTCTGTTAGTGAAAATAATTCTTCAGATCAGCTCCTTAGAAGGTGCCATACAAACACACACACATTGGGTAACATTTTTGAGTAAGGTGGGGGAGCGTATGAGCCACAATGTATGATGCAAAAAACCACAGACTTTGCAAACTGTATCAGCAACCTACGTGTGTACCGTAAGGATTGCTGCTGTTGGAAACGAAGAATCAAAGGGGGTGTCACCATTGCATTGACCACTGCTTATGCAAAGGACCTCTGAACTTCTAAAAGCACTCTTAAAATCCGTTATACCATTGGAATTAATAGAGCCACTAATGAACTTACCATTTGCTTCCTACTTGCATTTCCCCACTGAGATGGTTTTTTCCTAAAAAGGTGAATGCTTAGGTGGCAATCATTACCCCAACAAACACGGGTGGACAGCCTATTCAGAAACAGCAGAGCTGCTTTTTGTGAGACATGTCACTGTTATATTGCAATAAATAAAGTGACGGTTCAGCAGTCTAATCAAAGTAGGTAGTTAAAAACAAATACCACATTTATGGAGAAAAAAACCCCACCTTGTGAACTAATAGGTTCTCACTGCAAGTGTTTCAAAACAGGCAGCTAAGAAGAGCACCCTGCTTTAATTCTGTACCTTCACTCAGTAACATAGCACAGCACCTGGGTAGTTTATTATATCTTAACATATGAAGAAATAAATTTTAATTAATATCTTTTGCACTACTAGTCTTCTTCTTTCTTAGTTTTATCCAGGGAAAATATGTTTATGACCAGGCTTCTCTAAAATGTTGACTCAGCACTTATCATGCAGTAGAACACTGTGCTCTGTTTACAGCACTGCAAAGCTTAATGCATTTTGTGGACTTTTTTTCTGCCAGATGTTGCCCCATTCAAAATTTGTACACAGCAAAAGAAGCATACAGTGAAGTCCTGCCTTTTGGCAAAGTGACAAAATAGACACACATTGAATGCTGGCTTTCCAGAGTTTACATCACTCACACCCCTCAGTCTACAAGGACCTACAAATTACAGCTGTCGAAGTTTTTGCATAACCTAAACTTTCAGCTCTAGAGAACCCTTACTTGTCTACATTTATTTATATTCTCGGTAATGGAGTGGTTCATTATTTATACTAGCTATTTAAACAGTAACTGGGTTGTTTTAGGAATTGTGCATTTGTGCAGAGATGTACTGTGCATTTTACGTATCTGAAGAAAATCAAGATTAATCAAACAAAGTACTTTGACTTAAATTTGTATAATCATGAGATTAAAATATTTTTCCCTAAAATCTTTTGCAATAGTGTTTGCAAGCAAACAGTGCAGATTAGGTTACTCTTCACATCTACTAGTCATGTTGCTTGACTCTTAGGATTTAACATTGTTAAATCTATAAACATACTGCTACATTTTCAAGTCTCCTTTCATTTTTAAAAATGTGTAACTTTGCCCATGTGTAAACAGCAGCTCTGGAGACATGTGTTATGGAGGAGTTATTACCTACATACTAAACAGTCTCCTAACTGAACTTAACTGAACTAAGACTGAACTGAGACTGGTGCTCTGCAGACCTTCAAAAACAGAAATGGGTGAACCCTTTCAAACAGGGAGTCTTCTGATCTTGGAGGCTCACAGTGTGCACAGAAGTAGCAGGCACTCTTGCATGTCTTATCTCCAGCATTTTGAACATATGTTTCCTTTCAAAATTAACTGCATCAACAGAATTGATCATTATTTGCAGGTAATTGGAAACCTGGACTGTGTATGAATGACAGATAGTCTGTATTATACCACAAAGAGGATATTAACATAGGCACGAGTACGCTGTGTATGCATAAATATGCGCACAGTAATTTGGATTTTTTCTCTCTTCAGTCCCATTCTGCCAGTATCTTTTAAGCATACACCTTTTGAGAGATATTCAATAATGTAGAAATTCAGGTAATTTTCTGAAAACTAGTTAAAAAAATCAATAAAACAGCATTTTGGATCCCACATTGCAGACCTTAAAAGCCACTTCAGAAAGAAGTTAAGGGTTTCATGCTAAAACACTGGTAGTGACCATGTACCCAGCACAAAGGTGAGTGTTTATGACCTCAGTGAGATGGGATTTCCATTTTCTTTAATGAACCAAGACATCAGACCCGCACTCTTAACTAACACTTACACAGAAGCCGCCCCTGGGACAATAGGTCTGTGTCTGCAAAAGCAAAGGAAAGTAGGTGTGTAAAAGGGGTGGGGGGAAACGGGGACAGGGACTTGGGTAAAGATTTGCTAACTACACCCAGACAATGATGGTAACCATGGTGTAGCCAGAAAGTAGATGAAGAAAACACAACTGAAGTTTTGCCTTGTGAGTTGCTGGTGACTTGTGTATTCCCCAGCTCTGGGTAGCACCGCATGCATTTTTGTTCCAAAGACTGAGCCCATCAACAGCCCTGGTCACCATAAAATACTGACTTCCAATTTTACTGTCTCTGGAAAAATGAAGCTGGTTCACATGGCATAGTGCTTTTTTCAGAGCCATTTGGATTTTGAGTTTGATGGAATGACAGAAACGTGCTAGCCCAGCTTCCCTGTCATAACATTTAATACTGGCAAAGACAGTAAAACCACAGTGCCAACTATACCAGAAATGATACGCAGTATTTAAAGGCAACTTGTTTAGTCCTGTCATTCACTGTTTCTTTGTTAAGTAAACAGACACATCTCAGACCTACAACACATATGAGCCACAAAGTTAAAACTCTGCCTTACAACAATTGAGAGGTAGGCTGTGGTGTTTAGGCCAAGGCTCTCAAAGCATGCAAGTCTCCTGAACGGAGAGTGGAGACTGGATGGTGAGTGAGGAAGGGATTATTTACCAGCTGTAAGGTCCACATCTGACTGATCAGCACCACCCCTTGCCATTGCACAACTTCGCTGTGGCAAACCAAACAAGAAAGGGGAGAACTGACATATAGAGATGAATAAAAAGAAAGGCAAGAAGGCAAAGGGCAGGTAGGGGACTTAAGGAAGTCTGGGGAAGCCTGGAGAAATCTTTTAGAAGGGAATGGGGAGTTTGAATATGGAGGGACTGCAAGACTCTAGAAGAAAAGCTTAGATGTAGTGGTATATGTGTAGAGGGAAAAGAGGTCCCAGTGGGAAAAAACAGAAACCCAGCTGGTAAATGAAGTTGTCAGTAGAACACCTACTTGTGTGTCTAGTATAATCATAACCTCCTTTAACCTTATCATCTAAACATCCAGTTTTGGCCTGTGTAGCCTCAACTGCTCTAACCTAACCCTCATGGATCAGAGGTGGTTAAAAGGAAACCAAGTCTTGGAAAGATCTTTAGAAGATCTATGAAAACAAAGCTAAGGAGGAAAACAATCCATGGCATTTGAAATATAATTTGATGTTCCCAATTAGAAAGACCTTGATGGACACAACACACAACATCAAATGCACAACTACTTTGCTCAAGGATATTCATAATCTGAAGTGGGATATTGCTTTATTTTTAATCCCAGGCTGAAATGATTGCGTTTGTGTGAGCACCAGCATTTATTTATTTTTTTTTAGTTTATTTTTAGAAGAATATGCTAATAGCTTAGTTTACAGGGAAGAATGAGAGATGTCTGGTTAAAATATTTTTTAACCACAAGAATAATTTAATACTGGATAGCTAATCCTCTTCCTAGAGCTTTTCAATTTCTTAATTAATACCTGGGAAGACCTACTAGCTGCAGCCCATTTATTGCAGTCATAAAGTGCTGTAAAGTGCCAGACTGAGTCATTTCATCAACTACTGTTTTTGACAAAACAGCTTGCTATCTAATTCTGTAAAGACATTCTACTTCCTGGTAGCCCATGTGAGGAAACATAAACCAACCTAAAGCTTCCCCATTCACTGTTTCCGAGAGCAGATTGACAGCAACAGAACCAAAAACAGGGAAAGGAAAAAGTGCACAGGACATATCTGATCTCTTAGCCTTTTTCACAAGGAAATGCAATCTGCACATACAATAAATTATGCTGTAGTCAAAATGCTTGTGTATCTGAGGCATCTGCCTCAGCTTCAAGCAGGGTTTTAGCTGTAATCCACAAATTCATAAGACCTACACAACCCAGTTGTTCCACAATCAGAAAAATGGAGCTTCTGCTGTTACAGAAAATGAAAACATAACTTTGGATAAAACAGCCATACAGTTAGCCATGATTGTTTATCTTCTCGCTTACACCACACAACCAAAGTGCCAGCAGAAAGCCAAAAGGATTATAAGGAACCACAAATTTTAAATGTCTTTAATTCTTAGCAGACTTACCACTTAACATGCTGGGGTATAAAGTAGATGCAAGAGTTGTGTCTGATGTTAGAAATAGGATATTAAATACAGGCATTTACTCTTCTTAAATCAACCAGTCCAGATCTATAATGCTCCACATGTTAGTTTATGTGTGAAAAAGTACTAGACACTCATCTTTCATTATAATAATGATACAGTCCAAACAGTTATTTTGTTTTGAAAAACAGCTTTATAATAAGTAAGAAGTCCATTTTAACCTCATAGCAATATGCCTCAAGGCATCTTCTTTCATTAGTATGGTTTGTCATTTTACAAAAATATATACTAAGGCTATTTGTATTCCACACAAAGCTAGAATGTAGGACTTGAAACGGAACACTCAACATTTAGGGTAAAATATGTACATTTCAATTCCGAAAGAGGCACTAAATCAGCCAAAACTTGCTTCTGAGAGACTAGTGATGAATTACAGGATTTTCAGTAATCCTCCAATAAACAAAGTGAACACTGTTCTTCGTGCAGAAACTGCTGGTTAAATCACACACAAAATAGATCTGGTATTCTTGCTGGAAAATATGACATTACTTTGATTGTCAGACAAACTTCTAGAAACACTCAATTTTCCAGCTTGCCTCTATATAAGCACACAGTTTAAAAGAAAAATTATGTGATAGGAGTCATAAACATACAAAAATCCTACCTAGCAATGTAGATCTTAAAAGAGTTTTCTATGCTTTGGATCAAGGGAGAAAAATACTTTCAAAAATATACTATGAAGGAAGGAAGAATGATTACATGAAGCTGGAATTATTTTGCAACAGAAAGTGAAGCCTGTCATCTTTCTCCAACAGACTGTAAAGATGCCTAACATTAAAGTCAGTCTGTCACCTGTAAGAGGTAGAGCTCTGCATGGTACTTGGAACAAGACCTGCCTTGGAATGGTAAGCTCCCTATGTGTTTGGCAGGGAAACAGTACCACCTGCACTGGATGGCAAAATTTTTGTGTACAGGGCCAAGACCACATACACCTTGGTGAAACATGTCAGTTTCAACAAGCTTGTGTGGCAAAAATGTGATGTACTGCTTTATGCTTTAAAATGAAAGTATGCCATGACAGTAATTGTTCACAGAATAATTTCAACAAAAATGTCTATTCTAACTGTTGAACAACACAATTAACTTTGTGTAACTGGCAGATTAACAGAATGAAATTAAGTCATTCCCAGTCTGTCTGCTTTTGAAGTGATGAGCAAAACTATATTTAGTGAAGTGGGAAAACGTATCAACCCTTTCTATAAAATTTCCATTCTTCACAGAGCCAGATTCTCAGATGTTCATATGGATCTAGGCAGGGTGGACAAAAATGAAAGAATTTTTAAAATAGCTGGCTTTCAGATCTGGCTTTATTTAAAGACTTTTTTCTTTTCAAATTCCATATTTATATTTAAATATGAAATTACTATATCCTGTGCAAAACAGTAATCTAGGAAACAAAGGGCCATGAAGATGACCAGAGGGCTGCAGCAGCTGCTGAGAGAGTTGGGGTCGTTCAGCCTGCAGAAGAGAAGGCTCTGGGGAGACCTTGTAGCAGTCTTCCAATATCTGAAAGGGACCTACAAGCTGGTGAGGGACTTTTGACAAGGGCATGTAGTGATGGGACAAGGCATAATGGCTTCAAACTGGAAGAAGGTAGATTTACATTAGATATTAGGAAGAAATCTTTCACTATGAGGCTGGTAAGACGCTGGAACAGGTTGTTGAGGGAGGCTGTGGAGGCCCCATCCCTGGAAGTGTTCGAGGCCAAGTTGGATGGAGCTTTGAGCAACCTGGTCTAGTAGAAGGTGTCCTTGCCCATGGCAAGGGGGTTAGAATGAAATGATCTTTAAGATCCCTTCCAAATGAAACCACCTTATGATTCTAGGAAACACAATTCATTTAAGCCACAAAAATATTTAGTAGTATTTCAAGTGTTTAAGAAAAATCAAATCTCTGAAGAAGTAGAAGCCAAACACAAAGCAACTGGGGCTAGAATAAGCTGAAATGTTAAACCAGCTTTTGACAGAAATAGACTATTCTGCAGGTGCATAGTGAATATTTGTTTCATTCCAAATTTCAATTNTGCCCATGGCAAGGGGGTTAGAATGAATGATCTTTAAGATCCCTTCCAAATGAAACCACCTTATGATTCTAGGAAACACAATTCATTTAAGCCACAAAAATATTTAGTAGTATTTCAAGTGTTTAAGAAAAATCAAATCTCTGAAGAAGTAGAAGCCAAACACAAAGCAACTGGGGCTAGAATAAGCTGAAATGTTAAACCAGCTTTTGACAGAAATAGACTATTCTGCAGGTGCATAGTGAATATTTGTTTCATTCCAAATTTCAATTACTTCATTCAAAGCTGAAAAACCAACTGGGATTTTAAAATCCAGGAAACCTTGTTTTCCTCTTACAATCCATGAATAAAAATGAGGTGAGAGGCTGAGATCCAGTTTTAAAATCTTGAGACCCATGGTAACAAGAAACAATCAGTTCAACTCATTACTACAGATAAAATTGTATTTTCTAAGTCAGTATGTTTCAAATTAAAGACATATTTTTGGAAAGTTATTTTCTCTTCCTTATGCACGTTAAACAGATTTTATGTTACTTTTTTTTCCCAAACCTTATTATATGCACAAACAGCACAATCACAGGTCGTAAATGCTTATACTAACATTGCTTACATTTTTTGAAAATCAGAAAATATACTAAATGTATATTAACCTACACTACTGATAAAATACACTGCCCTGTTAGAAAAAAGGGGTACTGGTAACATAATTATGAAACTTTAAACTGTTTTAATTATCAAAGACAAAAAACCTTTGCATAAAAAAAATAAATAAATTGAAAGCAACAGTTTTCCTATTTTCCAATTTAAATTTTAGTCAGAGGCACTTAAGTTACTTTAAATTTTTCTACCCTGCTCTTCTTTGCCTAGAACCTGGAGGAAAAGGGAGATCAGTTACATTCCTTGGAAACAACTCAACCCCTCTGCTAAACTCATTTCAAGTTTCTTTCATAGCAGCAGGAAAGAATCCTGATGAAGAGCTGAGATTACTTCTGTTGAGAAAGAGAACAAAATTTCATTTTATTCTTTTGATAAAAGCAAAATTATGAAAATCTAAGCTCAAAAATATGATGGTATGGAGTTGACAGTGGGATTTACTGGTTTACTGGACACCATCCCTCCCCTTTATCTGAACTTTAAGAAAATTAAAAAGAGCTCATTTCTGGTTTAAGATTCATTTCCTCCCTTTCTCACGGCATAGCAGCAGTATTTTCCCTTTACCTTTAAACAGCAAGGCATGGTCTCTGGGGGGAAGTTTAGATGGAACTCCCCCAAAATTAAAATACATCCCTAAAAAGGACAAGAGAGGCACTACCCTACCCCATCTGAGGCCAGATAATGTCATTGCTTTTAAAGTCTTGCGGTAGGAGCATAATAAACACTTTGATATATAACAACACCTTATAATTGCTAAGACTGTACAGTGAAAAGGCTTCATCAAGCTGCTTTTAATTAAGTCATTTGATGTTATAAATTTATCTTCAGTTTCCTGTCAGAGAAGAATGAGCAGGGAATTTAAAGGGGCTACAAATATTTTCTGCAGTGGTCAAGCTGCGCTGAAGAAGTGAGACCACTTCAAATCCCTAGTATGGGCTAGGCGCCTAGTACAGCTGGCATTCAGATTCAAACAGCTTGGTATTAAACAACATCAATAAACACGCTGAGGACAATTCCATGGAAAATAAAGAATAAAATCATGTTATCTCTTTTTTTCCCACCATTTGACTACCTAGCAAACTGCTACAATTGCATTTACCAACAGAAGCACAACTAGCTTAGCCACCTTTGTAACTACCTGGAAACTTGTACCACTGGCTCAGTCAATTTGATGCATCCCTGATCCCAGTCTGAAGGTCTGCATTTTAACCAGGCAGTTCCATCACTTAAGTAAAATATAAATTGTTTAAGAATGGAAATGGAAGATTGTGATACAACTTTGGCATTCTGGAGCAAAACCATAATACTAAGGTACTAATTTTTTTTTCTGTTACTTTGCCAATTTAACCAAGCTTTCCTTCCCCAAGACTTGCTAATATTGCCTGGCATTATATTTGACCGTATTTTTCTGTTGTACTGATTATTGGCATATATTTAACAAGAAATTTTCCTCACACTCTTGATCTCAGCACTGCAAATAGTATGTGGTATTATAAGGTTTATTTAAAGTCTCACTGAACTTCCGTATCATTTTAAGATCAAGCAATTGCTATTCAAATGAAGAAAATCCATTCAGATAGCTATCTGGCAATGCAAAAGGATAAAGATAGAGCTTTTTATTGCCGATGTACCACATAGATATATTGTTGAGCCATACATATAGATATATATCATATATAATTGCTTATGACAATCACATATGCATAAGTTTTAACAGTTCCTTTATTTATGAGAGAAAAGCAAACAATTTGTCTTATGAAACCTGATTTGCTCACAAACCAGAATGAGTTACCTGAAAGGTATGAAGCTGATCCGGTTTAGCCACGCTGATACAACTCTTAAGTTTCCTGAGTTCTGATACCAGTTTAGGCAGTAAAAATGTTGCTGGATAAAACTGTACTGTTATAAAGATGTTTGTAACCATGACCTTCTCAGGTATGGGTGGCCGTACAGACATTTTGTTTGTCAGTGGGCAGTCACCCCTGTCCTCTAGCTGTTTGCTTACAGGATTAGCAAAAGATGAAACTGAGGACATAGGAGACTGTATTGAAAACAAATGCAGTATGACAGAAGTAAAAATTCATTCTTTTGAGTAGAATTTCAGCTTTCCAAGCCATTTTCTCCCAGCACCACGTGGCCCAGGAAGATACTCAAAGTACTTCTGACTTCTCCCAGCATTAGGCATGTTGTAGACGATACATGACATCAGGCATTAACCTCCACTATAGCAGGAGATGGGTGAGTGGTAGAACTTGCACTTGGGGCATAGGATGAAGGAACAGAATAACATAGCAAAGACCTCAGCGATGCTCTCTGTGGACTCTGCCTGGTCACCTGCTCCCTCTGAGCTTGCTTTCCACTCAGAACCATCTTTCCTTTCATCTTCCTCCACAGGGACCCTATGGTCTATGCAATGGCCCTCCCCAGGCTAAAGGCTGAGCAGATGGAATATCTAAGTCAGAAAACTCTGGCTTACCAGAGTTCGTAAAGGAAGAACCTTAAGCAATGTAAGACCTTCAGTCTCCTATTCACCTTCAGTACCATGCAAGGTAGCCACCTGCACCATGGGGTTTCAGAGGTTGGCAGGAATGTGTTAAAAGTGAGTTGGACATCAGTCAGCTTGCTGAAGAAGTAGGATGTCCAGTGTTTCCTGTGAACACCTCAGTGGTCACAGCTCTGAGGAGTGAGTGGTAGGTGAAATGACATCTGACCTAAATGTGTATGATTGAGCATGGCTATAACTAGTTGGAGTGCTGACATGTGCAAGTGAAGAAACGACACAGGTTTTCTTTCCTGGTACCGAGAGATTCTTTCTCTCCATTGTCCAGCAGAGAACAATAGAAATGGTTTTGGTTTTCTGTTGCACAAAAAGGAGAGAAGGAGCAGAAGTAGCAGGGAACAGGGATCCTGCAACATCTGGAAGCAGATCGGAAGGGCAAAGTCACTTCCAGCTAGGTACAAAAGAAATAAGCTCTACACACTCAGTTCAGAAATACAGCTAAATGCTTGTTAAACACAAATCACAAGTAATATTGGCTTGATCCCAGAACTTATATAGAATCATAGAATCATCTAGGTTTACGATCATTGAGTCCAACCATCAACATAATACTGCCAAAACCACCACTAAACCATGTCGCTCAGCACCACGACTATCCATCTTTTAAATACCTCTAGGGATGGCGTTTCCACCACTTCACTGGGCAGCCTGTTCCAGTGCTTGAAAACCATTTCAGTGAATAAATTTTTATGAATATCCATCTAAACTTGCCCTGGTGCAACTCGAGTTCATTTCTTCCTGTCCTATCTCTTGTTACTTGGAAGAAGAGACCAACCCCCACCTCACTACAACCTCCTTTCACATAGTTGTAGAGAGCAATCATGTCTCCTCTGAGCCTCCTTTGTTCCAGACTGCTTCATTGCTCTTCTCTGGACACACTCCAACACCTCAATGTCTTTCTTGTAGCGAGAGGCCCAAAACTGAACACAGTAGTCGAGGTGGGGCCTCACCAGTGCCAAGTACAGGGGCATGACCACTTCCATAGTCCTGCTCACCACACTATTCCTGATACAGGCCAGGATGCTGTTGGTTTTCTTGGTCACCTGGGCATGCTGCTGGCTCATATTCAGCCAGCTGTTGACCAACACCCCCAGGTCATTTTCCACCAGGCAGCTTTCCAGCCACTCTTCCCCAAGCCTGTAGTGCTGCGTAGGGTTGTCGTTACCCAAGTGCAGGACCTTGGCCTTGTTCAATCTCAAATAGTTGGATTCAGTCCATCAATCCAGCCTGTCCAGATTCCTCTGTAGGGCCTTCCTACCCTCAAGCAGGTTGACACTCCCAGCTAACTTGGTGTCATCTGAGGGTGCACTCGATCCCCTCATCCAGGTCATTGGTAAAGATATTAAACAGAATCAGTCCCAGTACTGAGCCCTGGGGAACACCAGTAGTGAACAGCCAACTGGATTTAACTCCGTTCACCACAACTCTTTGGGCCCAGCCTTCCAGCCTGTTTTTGACCCAGCAATAAGTATGCCCATCCTAGCCAGCTGCAGCCAGTTTTTCCAGGAGAATGTTGTGGGAAATGGTGTCAAAGGCTTTACTAAAGTCCAGGTAAACAAAACCCACAGCCTTTCCCTCATCTAAGCAACACTTTGTCATAGAAGGAGATCATGCTAGCCAAGCAGGACCTGCCTTTCATAAACCCATGCTGTCTGGGCCTAATCACATGTACATGTCACGTGATGGCACTCAAAATTAACTGCTCCATGATCTTCCCCAGCACCAAGGTCAGACTGACAGGCCTGTAGTTCCCTGGATGCTTCTTTCGGCCCTTCTTGTGGATGGGTGTCACATTTGCTAACCTTGAGTCAACTGGGACCTCCCCGGTTAGCCAGGACTGCTGACAAATGATTGAAAGTGGCTTGGTGAGCACTTCTGCCAGCTTCCTCAATACCATCGACTGGATCCCAAGACTTCTGTGTGTCTAAGTGCTGTGGCAGGTCCCTCACCATTTCCCCTTGGATTATGGGGGCTTCATTGTGCTTCCTGCCCCTATCTAGCTCAGAGGGCTGGGTACTCAGGGAACAACTGGTCTTACTGTTAAAGACTGAGGCAAAGAAGGCATTTAGTACGTCAGCCTTTTCCTCATCCTTTGTCACTATGTTTCTGCCCCATCTAATAAAGGATGGAGATTGTTTTTAATCTTCCTTAGTCCTTCCCCTGCTAATGTATATATAGAAACTTTTTTGTTGTCCTGAATATCCTGAAGCCAGGTTAATTTCTCGCTGGGCTTTCACCCTTCTAATTTTCTCCCTACATAGCCTCACAGCATCTTTGTAGTCCTCGTGAGTGGCCTACCCCTTCTCCAAATGCCATAAATTCTACTTTGTTCCTGAGTTGCAACCATAATTCTCTGGTCAGACAGGCCAGTCTTTTTCCCTGATGGCTCATTTTTTTCGTACACGGCCCCAGCCTGCTCCTGTGACTTTAAGACTTCCTTCTTTAAGAACATCAAGCCTTCCTGGACTCATTTGCCTTTCAGGACTGTCTCCCAAAGGACTCTGTCAACTAGACTTCTGAAAAAAACAGTCTGCCCTTGGGAAGTCCAAGGTGGTAGTTCTGCTGGCCCCTTTTTTTGCTTCTCCAAGAACTGAAAACTCTGTCATTTCATGATTACTATGCCCAAGACAGCCTCAAACTGTCACATCCCCCACAAGTCCTCTTCTGTTTACAAACAAGAGGTCCAGCAGGGCACCTTGCCTAGTCAGTTCCCTTACCAGCTGTGTCAGAAAGTTATTTTCAACACACTCCAGGAACCTCCTAGACTGCAGGAGGTTCCTCTCAGCTATATTGTATTCCCAGCAGACATCTAGTAATTTGAAGTCCTCTGTGAGGACAATGGGTAGCGATCTTGAGGCTTCTCCCAGCTGTTCATAGAGTATTTCGTCTGTTGCTTCATCCTGGTTGGGTGGTATATAACTGACTCCCACCATGATGATATCTGCCTTGTTGGTCCTACCCCTGATTCTTACCCATAAACACTTAACCCTATTGCTTCCATCATTAAGTTCTAGACATTCATAACACTCCCTAACATACGGGGCCACCTCACCACCTCTCCTTCCTTGCCTATCCCTTCTGAAGAGTTTACAGCTATCCATCCCAGCACTCCAGTCATGCAAGTCATCCCACCGTGTTTCCACGATGGCAGCTACATCATAGTTGTCGTGATGCACAATGGCTTCCAGCTCCTCCTGTTTGTTGCCTATGCTGCGTGCTTTAGTGTAGAAGCACTTCATTTGGGCTATTGGACCCGTCACCTTTCTGCTGGGGTAGGCCCTAATTCCTACCTGACCATTCCCATGCATGGCCATAGTTTCTAATCCATCAATGTCCCTCACATCTCTGCTGCTGCATGGATCTCCACCCACTACCTTCACTTCACTGAGTCAGCAGACCAAGAGACTTCACTAGCATACTGTCACACAAATGTTGGCAGGCTACCCCTAGGCTTACCTCTAAAGAGCCTTCTTTCACCCCCTTACCCCTTCAGAAATAGTTTATATATAGCTCATATATAGCTGTTAAAAACAACTTATGGTGGTTATGTGGCCTGCATTTGAGGCAATAAGCATTCTTCCACTGTCCCTAGACAAAACAAATCAGACCAATCTTGAGCTGAAATAAAAACATCTGTGACATTCTACCAATTAATGTGTTTAGTCATAGCTTTTTCTAAAATGTGTTACTTTTGTGGACAGTCATCACTGCACCTAGCTTAAATTGACAATTGTGGACAGTGCCCACCACTGGTGTCATGCTGGTCTAACAGTCAGTGAACCGTTTCACTTCAGTTTTCAATGTTTTCCCAAGCATGTAAGTACAAAGCATAAAAACCCTGCAGCACTGTAATTATATGGTTGCAACAATATAATTATAAGTGTATTGACCAAACAGGGACAGTTCTAGGGAAGAAAAGAATGGCAAAGAAACACCAGTAAATAACCAAATAGCAAATACAGAATTCAGCAACTTAAGGGGAACACACAGTATCATCTTCTTCATTGAAGCAGAACAGGCAATAGCAATCCAGAAGACCTCACTAGAACTGATTTTAAATACCCTCAATTCAGCACACTTAATTTGTATTTCAGAGTACCTGGTTAAGCAGAAATATCTTCTCTTTTTCTATATAAAAAAGCATAATCTTAAGAGACAGAAATGAAAACTTAACTATTGGTAAATATTGCAAGAGCTAAAGGCTGGATTTTCAAAAGAAATCAGCACCCCTCAACACTCTTTCAAAGAACGCTCTTCACAGCCACTGTGCAATGAGTATATGGGAACCTTTACCACAGCGACTTTACTTCCAGTTGTCAAATTCTCTGTGTGTGTGTGTGTGTGTAATACAACAATTATAAAAACTAAGCAAAAACTTTAGAGAATCAGTTCAATCAAACTCTTACAAAAGGCTATTTATTAAGAGTACAATTTAAGATCATAGTGCCTACATGGAATAAACCTACTGTGAAATAATTGATTTTCTAAAACAACTACAAATTTTATACTGTCTCTGTCTGAGATTCATTGACCAGGTTAACAACTTATGCACTGCCTCTGTTTCTGCATTCATAGATGAGGGCTGGAAGATCTAATGATGCTGTGTAATATGGACTTATCAGCTCAGATTGATGATAGATCGAGTTTCTTAGAGGTTTTATAGTCAGCAGTGCCACTGGTCTCTCTCTCTCATTTATACCTTGGATTTATGTTTCTATAATTTGAACAAAGCTTTGTCCAAAATATTTAACCTTCTCTCTTTAACATAGATATCTGGTAGTTATAACCTTTGTAACCTTTAACACTTACCACCTCAAAAAATCTCCATCAACAAAGAAAAGAGTCTTGGTGGTTAACATGTGTTTTCACTGATATTCAATGATTTTAGAAGATTTATTAGAGATCGTTTGAAAAGTTCTCGTAGTTTAATGGACAAGTATATTCTAAAAAGTATCAATCTAACTAAACAAAAGCATCATTATTAAATGTTTTTTCTGTTTTTCTATATTTTTAATGAGAATTTTCAGCACATTTTTGCTTATCTGTTTTCTAAAGGCCTACCAAAACATTATGAATCTTGTGCCTAACTCTGTGAGCTGAAAGCTTTTCTTCCAGCTAACTCTCATGCTCCTAAACAAACATTTCCAAAGAACTCCTCTCGAACATATATTAGAAATGTTCTTCAGAAACACTCTAAAAGGCAGGTCCCTAGTGTCACATGAAGAAAGGCAGACTTGTCATGCCATTAATCCAGCTCTTTCTCCTAACCTCATTAGTTATGTCTCAGAGTAATTTAATTAAATTTGCAGTGTTCATCAACAACAGTTATGGACCTGGGTGGAAAAGGGACTTCAAGTTAAAGAAAAGTCAATGGAAAGCATGTATCTTCATACTGAGGTCTTTTGGTTCTGTTCCATGAACCATTAACATAATTCCCCGAAACAACCAAAACCTACACACAGCGAATAGGTGGTGACTTTAGCTGAGTCAAGTGAATAAAGAGACTTTATTATTTATGCGTTAAGAAAAACTTTCTAGGAAAGAGGATTTTTGAGCTCAGCTGGTGATCCAGGCACCCCAGAGACACCTATTGTTCTGCTGCACTCAGATGGAGGATATTTGATAAAAGGAACTCAATTCCCACAGTGTAAAAAGGAGCAGTATTCAGTTGCCAGCATTTGTAGGGACCAAAAAGAAGTCTTTCTGGATGAACCAGGTGAGACCATGGCTAGCTCAGGCTTACCTCCTTCTTAGCAGCAGCAGGAGACGTAGCATGGACTCCTGGCAAAAGTAGACAGATCCTAGTCATCAGAAATAAGATATACCAGAGCCAGCTCTTGGACAAAGAGCTGTAGTTAAAGACCATCATGTAAATGGCTGGGAAGACACTAGGCTTAGGAAAACAGAGGTAGAGACTTCAGATCCAGAAGATCACCCCTCTTATTTGTCAATCCCCAGCTGGTATGTTGCAGGGGTGCCTCATGCTTATCCATTGGATATGCTCTGTTCTTAAAATATGTCTATATACAAAGTTGCAGCCTCATTTTTCAGTCCCTTGTCAAGTATCTCTGCCCTTATGCAATTACTGAAATGCGCAGTTACTGAAATCCAGGACACGTTTGTAATGCATGCATGAGGGACCTTTTTGCAGTTGGAGATGCAGAAAAGTTAGAATCATAGAATAGAATCATGACCTTTAAAGTTCTTCTAGTCCAACCTCCCCTGCAATAAGCAAGGCAATCTTCAGCTAGATCAGGTTGCTCAGAGCCTTGTCCAACCTGACCTTGAATGCACCATGAGGCACCTACATCTCTGGGCAACTTGTTCCAGTGTTTCATCACCCTCATTGTAAAAAGTTTCTTCTTTATGTCTAGCCTAAATCTTCCTTCTTTTATTTTAAGCCGTCACCCCTTGTCCTGTTGTAACAGGCCCTGATAAAATGTTTCTCCCCATCTTTCCTGTAGGCTCCCTTTAAGTACTGGAAGGCCACTAGAAGGTTTCCCCAAAGCCTTCTTTTTTCCAGGCTGAACAACCCCAACTCCCTCACCCTGTCCTCATAGGAGAGGTGCTCCAGCTCTCTGATCGTTTTTGTGACCCTCCTCTGGACCCGCTTCAACAGGGCCATGTCTTTCCTGTACTGAGAGCTCCAGAGCTGGATGCAGGACTACTCCAGGTGGGGTCTCAGGAGAGCAGAGTAGAGGGGCAGAGCCACCTCCGTCGACCTGCTGGCCACACTTCTTTTGATGCAGCCCAGGATACAGTTGGCCTTCTGGCGCCAACTGAAGGTTCTGAGGGCGCGCTCAATCCTACTGTCTACGTCATTGATCAAGGTATTAAAAAGTGCAGGTCCAAATAAGGACCCCTGAGGGACATCTCTTGTCAACAGTCTCCATCTGGACATGGAGCTGTTGACCACTACCTTCTGGATGTGACCATCCAACCATTTCCTCATCCACCGAACAGTTCAGCCATCAAATCCACATCTCTCCAATTTAGAGAGAAGGATGTTGTAGGGGACTGTCTCAGAGGCCTTACAGAAGTCCAGAAGATGATAGTTGTTTTAGACCTTTACACCCAAAATGAAGGCAGTAAGAAAGCAGATAGCTATATAATGCATCTATTTCTCACTAGCTTTATGGTCTGTTCTGTTTTCTCTCAAGGAGTAAAAAACTGTGCAATGTATGCTTTCCGTCTATAATTTCTCATGTTTTCCATTTTAAAGGAAAGTAAAATTAAAAAAAAATAAATACAGTGAGAGGAAGGCAGAAGAAGATAAAAGTAGTAAAAGTACCCAAACACAGTAGTTTCCCAAGAAAAATACCACGTCACAATAAACCTGGACAACTACCAGCTGAAGGGTTAACAAATTTGTTTCTAGCCTTATTTTTCATAAACAGATGTTCCACACAACATTAAATAGGGGCTAGAAAGGGGGGAGGCAGAGAAAGAACTTTGGTGCAATATGGAATTTTTTAAAGGCATTTCCTTCTCCCTAAGAGCCAAAAGCTGTGATCACTTAAGTCTTTGCTTCTTTAAATACATATTCATTTTGTAGGTTTTGCCAAACTAAATGAATCCAGTCTTTGAAAGCCTTTTTTTTAAAAAAAATATAATTTTCCCTGTCATAATTGAAGTCTGACTTTTTTTTTAAGAATGTCAACAAAAACATATATGAATTTCTCTTTTTACAATGAATTCTTCTTAACTGCTCATATGTGAGTGTTACAGATCTTAAACTTTCAGATCTAAATAAATTTATTTTAATCAATAATTAGGAAAACAAGAACTCATTTTTTCTGGAGTTTCTGTTTTCTTTATTCTGGGGTTGGTTTTGTTTAGTTTTGGGGTTTTTTTTGGAGGTGGGGGGGTTGGTGTTTGTTGGGTTGTTTTTAATTTGTCAAAGATAATATCAAGTAATGATAGTACAGCTGTTGACCCTGAAATTAAAATACTGCTTAGCATTATATAATAATATTATCAAATTGTATAAAATACTTTCTAAAACTGTATTTAGGAACATTTTTTTAATGAGTAACTTAAAATCTATCATATTTCTAAGGAACATTCCAGTTTTCTGACTATGCACATGTTTGATATACCTTACTCTTCATTTATGTGAAGTCTTGAATGGAAGCATAAAAAATTCAGGAAGATGGACTCAAAAATAAAACATTACTTTCACTCCTGAAGAGCTATAAAATATTTTAAAATACCTGAATGTGTTTAAAAAATTTTAAAAAAACCCAAGTATGTTAAAAATCTTAAAAAATCAGAATGTTGCTACTTCCCAAATGACAGTATAGCTCAGAAGGAAGAAATTTCTCATATGTTGCAATAGTTATACATCTGCTGCATTATATGAACTGTAGTTCATAAAGAAAAATTAAATTCACAAAAATTGTCAAAGCTGGTTTTGTTTGTAAAAGTCCAGACCAATATATTTCTGATTTTCTATATTCTACATATGTATATGATACATTGATAGCACTTTTCCTGCTCTGCTTTCTTATCTCCAACTTCATGCCTCTTACATTTAAGAAAAACAATCTTGAAAAACTTTAGCCAGTTTTAACAAGCATAAAGAAAGGCAGGTGAGAAAAGAGAACAACAGAGGAATACTTCTAAATTATGGATGATGTGATAAAAAATTCTTGATGGTTAGGGCCCCATGTTTATATGTATGTTGACTGTGTTCACTGTAGTTTAGTAAACCATCAGTAGCAGTCAACAGGACTGCAATGTAGAAAAAAGCAGTTAAATCAGTTAGATACTTTGAAGAAAAAGACAACCTTAGAGAGGTTCAAAACAACAAAAATTAAAGGAGTGTTAGATGATTCCCATTCAGTATTGGTCAGGATCTTCATCTAGGTGAGAATTCCTGATGCAGATGCCGCTTACGAAGAAAGGAGGAACGTGGTACATCACTTTGCCATTCTAACATAGGAAAAGTATCCATCCTGGAGGACAAATGGGAATTTCTCTTTTGCAATATGTAATACAACGCCCAATCTTTACAGTGTTTTTCATTCATTTCAATTCGAAAACATTAATGGAAAGAAAATTTTGGTTTATTATTTACGCTTATTCATTTGTCTAGAAATTATGCGTTCATCTGCTTTAACCAATGTTTGCTGTCTGTTGAGAAATTCAGTTGTGTCCCAAGCTTCTGTTCCAACAAATGCACTATTTGTCTCTTTACAAGCTCAAACAGTAAAGATCTTTTATTTCTCTTTCTCTGCTGTATGCCTGATTTGTTTAATCACTGTATATCCAATAGCTAAAATCAAAATAATCAGGAAGAAAATTTATCTGATTCTCAGTGAACTGAGAGTAAATCATGTATTTTTGAATGCTACATAGTCCAGCACACTGTTAAAAGCTCTGAAGGTCTGTTACATTACGACAACTTCCAGCATTCTTTTAATGTAAACTTTTATCAGAAACCAAGTCATTGAAGTCAGTAGGGAACTGCCTGGTAATAAATAATAAATAATTATAATAATAAATAATGTTAATAATTAGCATCAACAATAATAAAACCAATTAAAATAACCACTACTGACTTGGCAATATATGGGACACTAGAGTTCCTGATACTATAGTGCTACTTCAAACACCACAAGAAAGATAAGTACCATGCACAAATTAGGCATATAGCGAACAAATTAAGTTCTCAATGTTAGATATTTATATGCATTAAAAAGATGTACTTTCGAGTTTTCGAACATAAGCAGTAATTCAGTGCATACTCCGCAAACAGATGCAATTTGACTATAGCAGAAGTGGCAAGCTTGAAGTCATGACAGAACTCGACCAATACAAACAACAGGGAAATTTTAACATTGAGCTCTTAGTAAAGCTGGCAGTACCCAGCCAGAACTTCTAGGAGCTATCATTAAGAGCTACAGAGACAGTTGTGTTCTCTTCTTTTCAAGGTACTGCATGCCATTTTTCTTTCAGTACCTCAGACCTGCAGGAAATGTGGCTTCCACCGCATCATGTGCATCACACGCGTCATGAAAAGTAACAGCAAGAGGAGAAGGAAGAAGCAAAACACAAGCTGATTCATAGGCCACTCATATTTCTGACTGAAAGCATACACTTAGATCTTCAGTGATACAGGAAGCACACTACTTGCCTTTTTACTGTAAGGAAATTCAGCAATAGCCCAAATGGTCCAGACTTTCCAGCAGGAATAAAATACAATGTCCTTCACTAAAACAACAGCTTGTATCTCTCTCTCAAAACCCTTCTTGCTGTTGAACACAGGAATCTAACTTTGTACTTTCTGGTGATGACAGACGTAGCTGAACAAATGCCAAATACTACCTAAGAGTTGTTTCAAAATCTCAAATTCTCCTGAGATTTCAGAATTAGTTCTTAGACACTGAAATACTTTATGAAGGTGTTATGCTCATGACAGCACCCCAAATTCTGGGCACTTGGTTAAAAAAAGCCTCATTGGTAACAATCTGTGATATTTTCCCCAAAAACTGAATGAAAATAGTCCTCAGAACATACTGAATGTCACTAAAAATGGAAGTTGCATTCACATTTTTTTCAGCAGTGATGCTGCAAAAGAATCATAATTGAACATCTTTATTGTGCTTGCCACTTTACACCAAAAAAAAAATCACAGCCCTTGTATAGTGAATAAACTATTAATTACATGAAAATAACTAGAAATTTATTGGTCTTTTTTTCTTCTTCTTCTTCTTCTTCTTTCCATGTTCTGTTTATACTGAACATGACCCTTCTGGAGAACAGTTCACAGGGGAAGAGAAAATTAATTGTGCTTTCAATGTTTTAAGGCTATGAAGTCAAGGCCCTGCTTATTCTTGCTAGGCTCCAAGTAACACTGGAAAGATAACAGAAATACAGAAGTTCTTCAAATTCTTCTCAAGTTTCCAAACACAGACAGTGCACTGGTAGATGACAGAAACTAAACTGTCCTTTTTAATACTTGGTAAGGTAACTATTTTTTTCAAAATCTGTTCCCCTTAATATAAGGTATTTTCATTGAAATATTTTGAAGCTCTCACTGCATGCAGAGCAGCTGTACTTTGTCACAGTTCGATAAAGCAGACCTGCTTTGACAGTCCTTTGACTAAGGGCTGTCATTTGCATATGCTGAACCAGAGCAGGAGATTAACCACTTTCTGAGCCCGTGTCCTGCTCTTTATAAATAGTCCCATGTGTTTGCAATTAGTGGGCCAGCTATTCTGGCAACAAAGGTTATTGAAGGCTGTTTTCCAGACATGGGTTGTGTCATTTTCTTTCCTTCTGCATAACTAAGACTCAATCTTAGCATGTTTAATAACAACACAGACAAGCAGTCTGTGTCTTTTGTATATGTACACATATATGTGTTATTATATATATTTTGATATACATATATATCAAAAAACATCTTAAATGGAAGAGTTTATCTGCATGGCTTTACAAAAATTGGATGTGCTTTAGATCTAGAGGGCCACAGAATGTAATTGTGTAGGTTTTAGCAAACTATGACGAGCAACAGAAGCCTTGAAATGCACAGAAGATTTCTGAAATCTGGTTTTAGCCACTGTAATGTTTAGAGTGCAATGAATATGGCAAAGGATTTGACCCCCTACTATCTGAAATTTCATTACATTAATAGTTTAATTAGGTAATCAAGTTAGTTAAGTATTCCCCTCCAAGATCTGCAAGTATTTGCCCAATTAATGCAATATCAGTTGCATTTCAAGAAATACATTCAGTTGTGCATGATAAAGCTGCAACCTGCATCTTACTGGAGCATATCATCACAGCCTATAGGAACATGTAGCATGACAATACCACATATACATCAAAATCCCACATTTCTGTTTGTTCTTTCACATCAGATAGTAACTTTGGTATCAACCTAACTGCCTTTATCTCATAATTACAAGTAGATAGTCTTATGATCAATATTGGAATAGCTGTACATAGGAAATATCCTCAACCAGATACAGCATTAAGAATTATTCATAATATACCACTACAACACTGGGGAATATGCTGGATTCAGGACTAGCACTGAATAAAGAAATATAACATGATTAAGTAACTTTGGAAACAATGCTTGCCTTTCAGTCAGCTGTCTCTTGCTCAGTGAAATTAGAATTGTAGTGCTTACTTTAAAATATTTGGATACAAAAGGTGAAAATAAACAAAGTGTAAAGTGCTAGAGTCTAAGAGAAAGGTTTTATGGGACTACTAATTTGCTAAACAAACCACCCTTTATGGTTTATGTGGCTTATCAACTTAAAGTAAGCATTGAAGTTGTAGAATAAAATGTGGGTTCTGCAACCTAATCTGACCAGTTGACTCTGATATTCTCATAGTACTGGCCTGCGATGGCCAACGGCATTCAAAAAGAACACGAATAAACCTCATTTCTACTGCTAACATAAACCACTGTTTCTTGTCCAAGTCATCCTATTGTTACTTTCTGCCTGTTCACTGCATTACAGAGAAAGGCAACTGAGTCAATACTAAGCGTCAGATGCACAGTCAATAGTAGGAGCAGTTACTCATGATTGAAATACACAATAAAACATGCCATTTTCATTTGTTATGGAAATTTTATGGAATTTAAAATATATCAGACTATGAAAACCTATTTGTGGAGCTATTGAAGTCAGGACAACTCCAACACATTTCACCTCTCATTCTCCTACATACAAGCTAGACCAGCAACATGTAATCATAAAGAGGATAAAAAGGATTGTTCTTGTACAGCACCATTGATACATATGCATTTTAAAGATGAGGATCAGGAGAGAATACAGTCAAAAGAGCAGACTCTGCAAAGGGCTTTCACACTGAGTTACAATCAGTAAGACTATTCATGTGACTAAATGCAACTCATGCTATGAATTAGGCTTTAAATTAAGAAAATGCTAACACACAAGAAGGATAAGAAAAAGATTGGATGAAAGTGAGCAATCTAAAATGCAGTCTTCAAGGAAGGCAGCATACCATGTTCGTACTTTAAAAAGTCTGTTTAAAGTGAAAATTATTAGATGATTCTCAAATTTCATAGCTACACATAAACCATAACCAATTACATTCAAACCATATCTCCATATTATATATTTAATACAGATGGGTTAAAAAGCAAAGCCCAACATCTAGAAGTCTTCAGTGCCTGGAAGGTAATAAGAGTTTGATCCAAAACCCAAATGCAATCTAATTTTTCCAGTACTGAGTCAAATACCGACATAACCTTACAAGGTAATTTGATTTCATGATACTTTTACCATTTGGGAATTAAATGGTCTGATAGCAGCTTCCAGGAATTCAGCATAATTAAAGTCAGGCACAATTAGAACCAGGCTTTGGGCAGAAGGCCAAATTATAGGTGAAATTTCATTCAGATTTGCCCTTCAAGTTCATCTTCAATTAAATACATGAGAGAAACAGACCTGAACAGATACATAAGGACATTAAATGAAATTGTACTTTTTTAACTTTTTACTGTTGCAAATGAAAAACAAAGTAAAGGCTTTCAGTAAAGGTTTTCATTACATAATGCAGGAAAACAAAAGAGAACCAAAATGAGATCCTCATGCACACTGCTTGAAAGGATCAGTCATTTACAGTCCTAGAGTACTAAGATTGACAAGACTGACAAGACTAACGAGACTCTATGTAGGGGTGAAGACCCGTATTGCTGGTTCCATGCAGGATTATACTTTCCTCTGTCTACTCTATTATGAACAGCATCCAGAAAGACTACAAATCATTTCACCATTGTCCAGGAAACTAGTTGAAAATCCCTGTCTCAAAATTTTCCAAATATCACAATCTCTGCTTACACAAGGATGTTCCCTTTATAAGCAGATTGTGTAGTTTAATGTTGTCATAACACACTGACCTCCAATGTCCGGTTGCTTTCCAGAGTTTACAAGTCTCAAGCCTCACTGGAATCCCACACAGTATCTCATTCACAGTTGACCATAGTGAAGGAATGCTTGCAATATGAAGGAACAAACAAGAGCAGATAAAAAGTAGTAGGTGTAGCCAATATGATTGTACAGCATACTCTGCATTTATTTTGAATTTCCCATCAGAAATTCAGTTGTGGTCTTCAACAGCATTTGCCACCTACAATTCACAGTTGCTAAGAGATGTAAATATGTAACAGATCAGTCATTCATCTCTCTGCCAATAGAGAATTACTGCATACACTATGTTTTCTAGTGTTTTTCTAGCTCAGTCTTATGATTTCCAAGAAATGAAACCTCCCTTGAGAAAATATTTGTGATAGTGACAGAAACTTTCTGATGGTACAATGCATTACTTTGACAGTAAAAAAAAAAAAAAAAGCAGTGATGTTTTCACCATGTAAGTATTTCTGTGCTTGCCCCTTCCTATGCCATCATCGCTTCCTCAAAATGCTCATATCTAGCTAATCCTCTTCATTTATTTGTACATATACACATGATTTGATTATTTTTGTTGCTTTTCTCTGAAATTCTTTCATTTCATTGACATCTATTAATGGCAAATTCACATCCATGACAACCTAACAAAATATTTTCCCACCTCACAGGAAAAATTCTTTTACACAAAACTGTTTCTATGCAGTCTGCTTGCCAGCCCAGCCCTTCTCAAGTACATTCAGAGACCTTTTCTTCAGAAGTCATGCTGTCTTAAACAGTCTTTACCTCCCCTATCCTGACCCCTTTTTCTCTGCATGTCTATGGTAGCAGTGTATCTGTTTATCCAACCATGCCGTGATTTGGATCAAGCAACTAATCAGGCTAAAAATAACCCAGAAAAAGCGAAAAATATTTTTAACACAAATCAGTTTTCCAATTCAGTTCACTACACAGGTGCACACCCAGTTGTACCAGTTGATTGACAATTTCTCTGGAGATTGGAATAAGCAGCAGAAATCAATGGCTGCAGTGCAGAATAGCACTGCTAGAAAATAATATGGCCATGAAACTATACTGTTCTTCTGTGAAGAACATCTTGCCAGAGAGTTCCTGGAACGGCACTTCATCGCCTGCACAGAGAGCCCTGCATTGTGATGAAGTGCGAAGAAACACTCATTGATGTGAGATACAGGCAAAATCAGGTGAGAGGGTCTATTTTTATCCTATATGCCAAATAAAGCAATGTATGTCTTTAAAAGTAGAACAAGGCAGTATATTTTCACCGCCGGTGAAGTTTTTGTAAGGTTTTCTACCCTTCCTCTCCACAGAACATTTTTCTGTCACTTCAGTTATGCTCATGCAAGCACGATCACTGATACAATGGCTAGGAAACTTTCCACCCTTTAAAAAAGAGGTTCTTCATTTAAAATCTCAACTTTTAATAACCACGATCTTCAAAATAAAACAAAAACCTGGAGGAAAAAAGAGAAGATTTCCCATGGATTCAGTAAAATAAGTATATATTAATGTTAGTTGGATCGAGATGTCTATGGATTGTGTTGGATACAGCAAACCTCTGACAGAGATTAGCTTCTCCTGTGACAAAACACCAGAACTATAATAAACCACACTGCTTTCATTAACTTTTTGTTAATAAAACAGAACCTGGCCTGAGAACCTACAGGCCTTCATTTTTCTGTCATCACTGTAAGGTTAAAAATGTAACCTGAAGAAATACCAAATGCAAATTTACTGCCAGAAGAAAATGTCACTTACATATGTTCTCCTTTCGGTTGTGACTGGTTGCTATTATCCTCTCTACCTCTTGCCCTCCTCCGATGGGAAAGTAGCTACCCCTTTTACACTGCCTACCCCAGCCTCTTGTTCATTATGCTGGACTTCCCTCTTCCCTTTCACAGCTCTCTATCCACTATATTCTCCCTTCATGTCACCCATTTTTGGTCTCTTTCTGCTTTACTATCACTCTTTGCAATACATCATCCTGGATTCTCATAGACTATCAGCTATAGTGCCCTAATGTGGATTCCGTCTCACCACCACCTGTGGCCTTTTCTTCACAGCCTTCAAAACGAAGGTCATTGCTGAGAAGCTACTTAGCCATCCTAATTCACATGGTAATTGAACTGTCTTTCACACTACTCCCTAGAAAACAGAACAAAATTATTAAGTATCATCTTTAGTAGAAAGCTGAATATTTTTTACTCCATAATATGCAAGTTAGTAATTTTATTGGTAAGAGAATTTTATTGATGAGCACTCTTTCATTTAGTGATAATTTCCTCTCTGAACTAAAGAACTACATTTTGAACCAACTGAAACAAACTTCAGTTTTGATCCAAGCATAGCACACAGCAATAGTTTACCCTCCAGGTAGTAAAGACATGAAATGCATCCTCACCCATCCGAAGATGAAAGAATATTATGGAAAGAGCTTTGTGATTATTCAGTACAAAGTAGACTATGTCAAAAAAATACGCCTGTGCTTGTTGCAAAATTTTTTCTGTATTATGTGAAAGGCAAACACCGTGAACTTAATGCTGTGCTTACTGGATGCGTCTCATCCAGTAAGGATCTAGTATATAATATTGTGGATAATTTTGGACAAAAAAGGCTGCAAAGGTTTCATTGCTGGTCCTGCACAAGTAGCTTCACCACTTTATTTTGTGCTCTTTGTTCCATGTTTTGACAATGTGTCCTGGTTCCAGAGGAGATAGGGTTAATTTCTGTCCCAGACACAGGTACTCCATACCACTTGACACCATGCCCATGCTCAGGGAGTTAGCCAGAGGAGAGTCTAGAAGTGCCACCTGGGAGCAGGCTGCAGCTTTATGGAACCAGTTGGTGCATGGCGGGAAGGTAACCTTGTTCGTACATTCATCCGTCAGTACTGTTGTTGTTTTTCTATTTCCTTTCCTGTTCTGTTCAACTGTTTTTATTTAAACCCACGAGTTTCGCCTTTTTCATTCTGATTTTCTCTGTGGGGGGTTGGGTGAGCGGCCTCGTGGTTCTTTGTTGCCAGCTGAGGCCAAACCACTACAGTCCTTTTTGCGCCACACGTGGGGCTCAAAGGGTTGAGATAATGAGAGACTCAAGGAGAGTTTGTTAGAATGAATTTGTTATATGCATTTATTATATTAGTTAAATACTTTCTGGTCATGATGTCGCTTTGCTTGTTCTAATGATGTGTTATGTAAATTCTTATATGCTCTATGTCCTCCCCATGATGTTGCTTGATTCCCCTGGGAGAGGAATCAGGATTATCATTTTGCTCCCCTGTGTAATTTCACCTTATGATCTGATAACATCACTGTTTGGGCGGTTATGTTGGGGACTTTATGTAGTATTATTGTCATGTCCATACCTCGGGCACTGTCTTGCAGAATTTATTAGTAATCACACCCAATCAATGGGGAAAACAGGGGGGGATACTTTCCCCACCTCTTTCTCCTCCCTTTTCTCCTTCGGGCCAGGTATGACAGCTTTTGAGAATTTTGAGTATCCTTGGGATGCAATAACCAGCATGTTCCTATTGCTCTGTCTCCTGAATGTGTTTCAAGCCTTGTTTAGGGTTAAAAAATGGTTTAAGACTACCACCCAGAGACCTGTCCCGCGGCTGGATAGTCAAGGGTGGCATGGCATGTGGGAGAATATAGGCAGGTATCTGGAGAACCTTTTGCCTCCAATGGTTTGGGACGAACAACTTCAGGACCCTGATAAAGTGATAAAATATCTGAAAGGAAAATGCTATGGATACTCCAGAGAGGCACAGTTTACCTCCTTGTGCTGGGCCCTGGCCAGTACCTACCAAACATTGTTTGATATTGTGCAGCACCCTCAGGGGAAAAAGGTAGAAACCAGACCAGCAAATAATGTGGCTGCTCCAGCTCCTGTGGCAGGCAATGCGGCTACGCCAGCTGTAGTGGCAGGCACTGTGGCTACTCAGACCCTGGTGACAGGCAATGTGGCTGCTCAAACCCCATTGGCAGGTACCACTGCTGAACCAGACAACCAACCTGTTCCGGTATCAGTTGCTCTCACAAAGAAGAAGAAATACACCAAGAAATCAGTTCGCTTGGTAAGGGATGACAATGAGCCAGAGCCATCATGAAAAGAGGAGGAAGAGACAGAACCAGAGCTAATCACCTGATCCCTGTCCCTAAGTGAGCTGTGAGTATGCGAAAAGATTCCACCCAACTTCCAGGCAAGCACATTGTCACCTGACTGCTCTGATGCTGGGATAATGGGGCCAGTAGCTTGGAATTAGAGGGTAGGGAAGCCAAACAGCTGGGATCCCTGTCTAGAGAAGGGGCTATTGACAAGGAGACTGGGAAAAACACACAAGCCCTCAGCCTGTGGAGGCAACTCCTGTCAGGTGTGAGGGAAAGGTATCCCTTCAGTGAAGATGTCGTATGTCATCCAAGCAAGTGGACCACCATGGAAAGAGTTATCCAGTACTTGAGGGAATTAGCTGTGCAGGAGATGATTTATTATGACCCAGACAATACACAGTTTCCCACAGATCCTGATGAAGTCCAGCGCACAAGGCCCATGTGGCGGAGGTTTGTATGGCGTGCACCATCCTCATATGCCAGCTCCCTGGTGATGAAGTTGGTGACCCATGGTTGATGAGGTGGCTGACCAACCGTGGCAGTACGAAGAAAGTCTCTCTTTCCCCCT
>VZSF01006060.1:77975-89523 GCA_013398295.1 Chionis minor | reverse complement strand
GCAGTACTGCAGGTGGGGTCTTAGGAGAGTGAAGCAGAGGGGCAGAATCGCCTCCCTTGACCTGCTGTCCACACTTCTCTTGAGGCAGCCCAGAATGTTGTTGGCTTTCTGGGATTAGCAAGTCTTTTAATTTGAGCTGAGTAACCAAAGTTTTAGTGAAAGCTATGGTACCTCTTTCATTTGCCTCCCTTCCACTTCTTGTAGTCTCCATCGGACCTAGTCCAGCATGTAGTACTGTGTCAGGAGGACAAGGTATGGGATTCCATCTCAACTCCAGCGAGCGTATGAGATATTGCTGGCCTTATCTTAACAGCAGTTGTGGATGTCCATGCTAATCATCTAAGCATTATTCAACTTTCTTTCAAAGTCAGCCACAGTATTAGATATTCTGATTTCTCTGTGGCAGTATATTCTGTGGGCACAATGGGAATTGTGCATAGCAGCGTCTTGCTTGTTGTTGGTTTAAATTAATTTGCTCTTAATTTGGAGTTTTATTTTATCCACAGGATGGTAGTACTCTGTCCTGCACCGCATTAACTTACGACGTATTCATTTGTATTTTAAAAAAAAAGAGACTAAATCTCTCCTGGAAGATTGATAGTGGTACTTAGTTTTACATTAGTCTCAGATTTTTCATTTTTTTTTTTTTAGCTAATAACAGATTATTTAGATCTGGCCCTGTTTAACTTTCAACCCAACTGAAAGTAGACTGAACAGGTGCTTTAGGTTTCTCTTTCATATGCTTTGCTGCTGCAGCTGGGGTTGTTAGTAATTACTATCTGATTGTTTAAAAGGGTGATTTTCTGGCTGTAAATAGCTTCAGTGCTGTAAAACAGTTTTTAAAGCAACGGAAGTGCACGAAAACATGCTGTATTTGGGGTGCAACCTGTGACAGAAGTGCACAGGTAAGAAACGCCAGCTATAAAATGGCCTATCTGCTGATGCAGTGCTGTTTATAGTCTGTATTTCTTTCTGAAAAGACTTACTTTACTGTGGTTGGATGAGGCTCCTGCCATGTAAATAAGAATTGACCCATGGAGGGCATAAGTGTAGTAATCTTGAACTGTGAAAAACGGAGAGCTGATTTTTGTAAATTACCTTTTTAGGTAGGTCTTGCTGTCCTAGTCAGCTGTCCAAGGCCCATTTTAAGCAATACCTACTTAGCCGTCTGTTTCGCCAAAGATCTCGAAGCATTCTAAGTAATCTAGGTAAACTAATTTTGAAAAGTCTTTGAAGCATGCCTCTGGGGAAGGGGAGTGAGAAGGGCGCTGGTCTCTAGTGCATCCCTGGAGGAGGGAACCACCTACTGTGACTTAGCTCTGATCTCCTTGCTGGAGTTTCCCTTGCGGTGAGATGGGTTGCTCCTCCCACCCCTGAGCGTTTTGCGGATCCATCTCTCCCCTCTCCCCAGCTCTTCATAGTTTTGTTGGAGGAAGCAGCAAGTGGCCAGTGCTCTTCTGTAGATGGCATAAAGGGAGGCATGAGCTGGAGACAGTCCTGTGAAGGTCTGTGCTTAAGCTGGTTTTGGAGCAGACAGGAGGAAGCAGAGAGGCACAAGCCTGGGAAATGTCAACAGCCAGTCTTTCTTCTTTCTTCTCCTTATTTTCTTCTCTTCCTGTGCCCCAACTGCTTCTGCAGAGCCATCTTGATCCAGGGTGTTAACAGTGTGTTTTGGCCCAAAAAGGGACAAAATTATTAATATCTAGGCAGCTGCCAGGAGCACCTTGTCAACATGGCATATGGAAAGACGGTGTATGTCTGTGTGTACACCCACAGGTGTGGGTTTGCCTTCTGTTTTCTTCTGTGTAGACCTTGCATCTTTCCCAGCTTGAGAAACCCGCTGGTTTCTGGGCAGTTAGGGTTGATTTACCTCCCTGTGGGTAGACAAGTGTTGTCTTTGTTTAACAGATGGGCAAAACGAAGTTATTGTGTGCCCAGTGTGACCTAGCAGGGACTTGCTGGAGCAGTGGACAGAGTGTAGCAGCCTTGACTCCTGGGGTTTAACCAGAAAGCATGTAAGTCTGTTCTGTTGCCACACGAATACCTTCCTTGCAGCCATCCAGTATTTGCAGAGACCCCATGGATGACCCGCACCAATGCAGCAGTGCTGTTGGGATGAGAGGAACGGCCTTGGGAGATCAGAGGCACTGATGTTTCTTTTGACATTATAACAATATAGGGCTGAGCATTTTCTCTCATGACTGCACACGGGATTGCCTGAATTAGGCAATTACGTTAGCAAATGTGATGTCCATCCACAAGAAGGGCCAGAAGGAGGATCCAGGGAACTACAGGCCTGTCAGTCTGACCTTCGTGCCAGGGGAGGTTATGGAGCATATCATCCTGAGTGCCATTACGTGTCACATGCGGGACAATCAGGCGATCAGGCCCAGTCAGCACAGATTCATGAAAGGCAGGTCCTGCTTGACTAACCTGATCTCCTTCTATGACAAGGTGACCCGCTTGGTGGGTGAGGGAAGGGTTGTGGATGTTCTCTTCCTAGACTTTAGTCAAGCCCTTGACATGGTTTCCCACAGCATTCTCCTGGAGAAACTGGCTGCTCGTGGCTTGAATGGGTGTACTCTTCACTGGGTCAAAAACTGGCTGGAAGCCCAGGCCCAAAGAGTGCNTCTCATGACTGCACACGGGATTGCCTGAATTAGGCAATTACGTTAGCAAATGTGATGTCCATCCACAAGAAGGGCCAGAAGGAGGATCCAGGGAACTACAGGCCTGTCAGTCTGACCTTCGTGCCAGGGGAGGTTATGGAGCATATCATCCTGAGTGCCATTACGTGTCACATGCGGGACAATCAGGCGATCAGGCCCAGTCAGCACAGATTCATGAAAGGCAGGTCCTGCTTGACTAACCTGATCTCCTTCTATGACAAGGTGACCCGCTTGGTGGGTGAGGGAAGGGTTGTGGATGTTCTCTTCCTAGACTTTAGTCAAGCCCTTGACATGGTTTCCCACAGCATTCTCCTGGAGAAACTGGCTGCTCGTGGCTTGAATGGGTGTACTCTTCACTGGGTCAAAAACTGGCTGGAAGCCCAGGCCCAAAGAGTGCTGGTGAATGGACTTAAATCCGGTTGGCAGCCGGTCACAAGTGGTGTTCCCCAGGGGTCAGTGTTGGGGACAGTTCTCTTTAATACCTTTATCAATGATTTGGATGAGGGGATTGAGTGCACCCTCAGTAAGTTTGCAGACAACAGCAAGTTAGGTGGGGGTATCGACCTGTTTGATGGTAGGAAGGCCCTACAGCGGGATCTGGACAGTCTGGAACAATGAGCCGCGGCCAATGGGATGCGTTTCAACAAGTCTAAGTGCCAGGTCCTGCATTTGGGTCACAACAACGCCATGCAGTGCTGTAGGCTTGGGGAGGAGTGGCTGGAAAGCTGCCTGGCAGAAAAGGACCCGGGGGTGTTGGTCAACAGCTGACTGAATATGAGCCAGCAGTGTGCCCAGGTGGCCAAGAAGGCCAACAGCATCCTGGGCTGCATCAGGAACAGTGTGGCCAGCAGGAGCAGGGAAGTGATCGTCCCCCTGTACACGGCTCTGGTGGGGCCGCAGCTCAAATACTGTGTTCAGTTTTGGGCACCGCAGTAGAGGAGGGACATTGAGGTGCTGGAGTGTGTCCAGAGAAGGGCAATGAAGCTGGTGAGGGGTCTAGAGAACAAGTCTTCTGAGGAGCGGCTGAGGGAACTGGGGTTGTTCAGCCTGGAGAAAAGAAGGCTCAGGGCGGACCTTATTGCTCTCTACAACTACCTGAAAGGAGGTTATAGTGGGGTGGGGGTTGGTCTCATCTCCCAAGTAACAAGTGATAGGATGAGAGTGGTGGTTGTTTTGGCACTGTTAGGTTGATGGTTGAACTCAGTGATCTTAAAGGTCCCTTCCAACCTAGGTTATTCTATGATTTTATGATTCTATGAATTCTTACAGAAAAGGTACAAGATAAAGAATAGTAATACCAAATTTACAGAAGTGTTCATCACTTTGAAGTTATTAAGTTTGCATATGAAGGCAGCTATCTTATACTGAAACTGTAGCAGAACAAGGAAAGGAGATGTCCTGCTTGCCATTGTTTAATCTAAGTTAGAAGCATAGTTGTTCCTACTGAGGAGAATTAATTGCTGGCAGCTATGGGTCCTGTCCATGCAAGTTCTGCTGCAGTTTTGGTATCCAAGATCTGTGTAAAGTCTTATTTCAGAATTTTAGTCATCAAATTGTGCACTTAAATTTCTGTTTTTTTCATCTTATTCTCTTCTGCATTTCTTTTACAAAAAGCTTTTGTAGTGTTCTACTTACCGATCAGGAAAATATTTTTACAGTGCAGTGTTTGGAAAGCAGCTGGACATCCATACCGGTGGAATAGATCTTGCATTTCCTCATCATGAAAATGAAATTGCACAGTGTGAGGTGTATCATCAGTGTGACCAGTGGGGGAATTACTTTTTGCATTCTGGTAAGTAAAATATAGATCATCTAAGAGGTCTGTAGGATTATTTTTATTTTTTTTAATTTTAGGTTTGGCACTTGTATGGTATGAAGTGTGAGGGGAAACCTTCCATGCAGATGGTCCACTACAGTGGCCAAGTTCCTGTCCTCACTGAGTGAAGAAAAATAAATAGGAGTGAATCTTGAAACTGATGAATTAATGCCTTTATTAGTAAAATGGTTATATTTAAATACTTCTAAATTTCATCTGGTAAAATCTCCAAATAATGACAGTAGATACATGGCCCGTGTACAGTGTTTACTCCTAATTAAAACTGTGGAAAGAAGAGTTCTTCCTGTAGATACTCATTCCCTTTCATTTAAGTTTCCTCAAAATTTGAGGGTACCCTTTGTAATAGTCTTTCTTTTTCAGGCTGTAACAGTCCTGCAGGATAAGGGTGAAAATAGTTGATCTTTTCTATATGTGTTTATGTCGTCCTCCTGAAAGCAGAAATTCCTGCTGCCTTAGAAACGGGACCTGCAGTATCTGAAGGCAGGGCGTGGAGGTGGTGGGTGGGCAGGTAGCTGATTGTAACGTTTTAAAAGCATTGAGAATTGAATAAACCACCACTCTTGTTCTCCAACATTTCTCAGCACCACTTAACTTGTGGGCTTAAAAATAAGTCTTCAGCAGCATGCAGAATAATATAGCCTGTGTTTGTAAATACGGTGAAAGGCTTTTAATTGTGACAACAAAAGACATCTGTACTACTGGAAAATAGGAATGGAGAAAATGCTAAGATACATGAACGGAAGAACCAACAAAGCTCACAAAGTTGTGATCCTGCAGAGAAATGTTGGAGCTGGGATGTTTTTTATGGTTTGAAATGTGGGGGAAGCTTTGCAGGCAGATGCTCTGCTGCAGCAGCCGAGGCCTGGACATTCCATGTGCACAATTCACATACGCATAACTATTTAAATTCTCCTGGGAAGCCTTTTTTATCCACCAGTGGCATTATGCCTAATGATGGGACCAGTGCTATTTAACATCTTTGTTGGAGACATGGACAGTGGGATCGAGTGCACCCTCAGCAAGTTTGCCGATGACACCAAGCTCGGTGGCGCGGTTGACACACTGGAGGGAAGGGATGCCATCCAGAGGGACCTGGACAGGCTTGAGAGGTGGGCTAATGCAAATGGCATGAAGTTCAACCAAGCCAAGTGCAGAGTCCTACACCTGGGACGTGGCAATCCCAGGCATAAATACAGGCTGGGCAGAGAATGGCTGGAGAGCAGCCCTGAGGAGAAGGACTTGGGAGTGCTCATGGATGAGAAGCTCAACATGAGCCGGCAGTGCGCGCTGGCAGCCCAGAAAGCCAACCGTATCCTGGGTTGCATCAAAAGAAGCGTGGCCAGCAGGGCACGGGAGGTGATTCTCCCCCTCTACTCTGCGCTTGTGAGACCCCACCTGGAGTACTGTGTCCAGCTCTGGAGTCCTCAACATAGAAAGGACATGGAACTGTTGGAACAGGTCCAGCGAAGGGCCACTAAGATGATTAGAGGGATGGAGCACCTCTCCTATGAGGACAGGCTGAGAGAGCTGGGGCTGTTCAGCCTGGAGAAGAGAAGGCTCCGGGGAGACCTGATAGCAGCCTTTCAGTATCTGAAGGGAGCCTACAGGAGAGCTGGAGAGGGACTCTTTGTCAGGAAGTCTAGTGATAGGACAAGGGGTAATGGTTTTAAATTGGAAGAGGGGAGATTTAGATTAGATATTAGGAAGAAGTTCTTTACTGTGAGGGTGGTGAGGCACTGGAACAGGTTACCCAGGGAAGCTGTGGATGCCCCATCCCTGGAAGTGTTTAAGGCCAGGCTGGATGGGGCTTTGAGCAACCTGCTCTAGTGAGAGGTGTCCCTGCCCATGGCAGGGGTGTTGGAACTTGATGATCTTTAAGGTCCCTTCCAACTCTAACCATTCTATGATTCTATGATTCTATGGGTATGAGAAACGAGATTCATGCTGAAGACCAAGCGAGTCAAATGCTTCGGTCTGCTCTGGTCAGGCATCGTCAGTGAGGTTGCTGGTGGGTGGAGACAAGGAAGTCTGTGACATCTGTGGGCTACATAAAGACCAAGTCACTCACCCCTCAGCTCTGTAGAAAAGTGGAGACATTTTGTCCTGTCATTATGGTCCCTTAACCCTCTCCAGAGCTCTCACCAACTTCAGTGTTTCTCTGCTTTCCTATGGAGTGTGAGTGACTTGGTGTAGCCCACAGATGTCACAGACATTGTCTCTTCCCCCAGAAGCGACCTCGCTGGCTGTCCCTGACTGAACTGTACCAAAGTGTCTTTTTACTTGCTTGGTCTTCAGCTTACGCTACTGCCTGGCATTATGTATCCTTTTTACCTTTGCAATAGAGCTTCAGTGAAGTTTGCGCTGTGCGGGGCTTTGACCTACATCATTGTCTGATGGTCCTGGTGCTGTTGCTGTAGATGGAAATCTTGAAATCTGTTCTTCCTGTTGCAGTCATGGTGGTTTTGGATGGTCTCCAAAGAGCTGAAGTCGATAGAAAGTCAGATTCAAATCTGCTGTCTCTCTTCTTGCTGAACAGTACTTTGTGTAAGATGTCTCGGCAAAGTCTTTGAGCTGCTTCCCTGAGTAAGAGATGCAGAGTTAAGCCTGTGCTACGCTCTGGGAATTACTTGTGCTTTTTTTTTTTTTTAAATATATATATTTGTACTGTATGGAATGAATATTGAATTCTAGTTTCAGTTCCTGGTGTAGAGCCTGCAATAAATCAATAGCAATTGTCCAGAGGCTGATGCATCCTCCAGGGTGTGCTTTGCTCCTGAAGTGCTGGGGAATTCTCTGTGCTTCCACTGAGATGCACTGGTTACTACCAGATGGAGCCTTCTGTTGAAAACCTGTGAATCTGACTTTTCAAGCTTGGAATTGAAGCTGTAGGGGATATATTCTTTGAAACAAACTAAATAAAGAGGAGCCAATTTTCCTAAAAATAAAAATAAAAAAAGTTAAAACAAGAAGATTAAAAAAAAACCCCACGCTTAATTCCAAGGGCAATTTGTACACTGAGGTTCTCTAGGAGCTGACAGATCACATTCATTAAGTCAAAAAATTTTGCTGGAGGACGATAGTGTGAATTATTTAGGGCAAATGAATCAGCTTCAGAAACAATTTATTCTGGTAGCAGACTTCAGAATTTTAGCAGGCTCGGAATTGGAGGAGCAATCCCCATTAGAGGAAGAAAATCCCTGCACTGGGGATAAATCTTTTTATAAGGACTTTATTTTTAGACTACTTGTACTCTGGGAAGAGCGCCAAGCCAAAGTTATGAAAATCCTTGTATTTTGTGATTCTTTAATGAAATCATTCTGAGCGCTGAAACTCTTGAAGAGGAATATTGTTTCAAATTCAGATGTTACCTCTACCTTATTAGGAAAACACAATCAAATGATTTTAAGCTTGGCTGCCTAAAGCTAAGTAAGTCAATATTTTGGCACCTTTGCAAAATAAAAGATAATAATCATACCCAGGCTCTTCCCTGGCTCCTGGGAGAAGTTTGTCTGTGGGTTTTACTTGAATTGCAAGAGCTGCAGGTGTCCAGTGCCTCTGACAGCCTGAATGTTCTTACTGAGGGCCCCGAGCTTAACCACATAGCGGTGACAGTGGCGTCACCTGCTAGCAGTCAGGGCAAATATGATGAAAATGAGATTTTGGGTTGATCATAGGTTTCTGCAGTAGCTGGTTCTATATCCATAGCTCTCCTGATTCTTTTCCTACTCTGTGTAGAGTGTGTTGTGTAAACTTAAATTTCTAGGTGGTCTGGGTAGGACCAGAGGTAGCCTTCTCATGGAGAATCTCCGCTGCTTTGCATCATTGTTAGAAATATGTCAGAAACAGCTGGAAGTGAAAACAGATGCTTTTTACGTCTGTTTACCAGGTCTGACCGTGTTGCTTTTGTATCCGGATGAACATAATGGAGATTTTATCTGCTTGGGGAGGAGAGGGAGGTCCAGGCAAGGCTGCAAAAGCAGCACCGTGCAGAGAGTAGCACAGAGCTCAAACAGCTGCTTGGGCTGCTGAGCAAGAAATGCCACCTCTGCCACCACCTGTAAAAGCAGAAGCGGGATAATATGTTGTCCTTGCGGAGCACTCTGAGGCATTGGTAATGCTGGACTGCCCAATCTGAAAGAATGCAGAGCGTTGGTGTGGTATTCCAGTGTAAGAGAAGTTCATGCGTAAAAATCTGCCTCTAAGTAAGATTAAGTGCTGGATTCTGCAGGTCTTGAAGTGCTTGAAAATTGCTTGTTAGTTGTGGGTGCTCAGTAACTTACAGGATTACTCCTTTTTTAGGAGAAGCCAATTAAGGCTTTTAACAACAGTTCTGAAGTGATGCTGAGTAGCCTGTTATTGGCTGCGTGTTCAGCACCTCTCTGGTGCTGTGACTAATTGACGTTTTCCATCAGCGGTGGTGCTGTGGCTGGCATGGAGGAGGGCCAGGAGTGTACAGCCTGAGGTTGCCCATCTCCTGTCTTGCGCTGACAGAACTTTCAGTCCTGAAGCTGAGCTCTGCGTACTGTCCTAAAGGGAGTGGAGGTGGCTACTGCCTTTCTCCTGTACCACAGCCCTGCAAGCCAATGGGCCATGTGGTTATTGAAAGCTCTAGCAATGCTCAGAGATTGCGTTTTAAAATAAGCTAATTCAACTTAGGCATCGTAGCTACATCCCTCCTTCCCCTTCTTTTTCTCAGTCTCCCAAAGTCTGGAGAAATAGGGAATGTGCAGAAAATTAATTGTACACGTAAGGTATTTGGAGTCAGCACAATAAACTTTTGGATTAAAAAAAAAAAGCCACCATAGAGTAATAAGTACAGAAAATTGAGTTTCAAGAATATTGTAGTGCGAGATCACTGGAAGATCTTTAAAGGTCTTAAAATATTTCTGAAAAGTCAAAGTAACAGTCAAGGTACTTTTCTGTGAAGATCTGCTTGCTTGCTTGTTTTTATCAGTTTATTATCAATTCTGAGCAGGCAGACTTTTTTTTTTACTTATTAATGTCTCTGCCTATGGTGGTGGGGTTTTTTTGTTTGTTTTTTTAAAAAAGTTTTCTTCTCCTATGTTATAAAATTCACCCAGCCAAAGTTGAGGATGGAGAAGTATGCAGGACTGTAGGCAAAACTATTGAAAAATATATTACATGTTGCATTGAAATGATTAGCACGTATCCATCACAGTATATGCTGCCTCCAGCGTTTCCAGTGTCTCGGTGCAGTCTTGCTCACTCACTCCCCATTCAGAAGCATACTCGTTTATCCTGATTAATTTATTTTTTTGTTGCTGTTCTAGGGCATTTGCATGTTAAAGGAAGTCAAGAAAAAATGTCCAAGTCATTAAAAAACTACATAACAATTAAGGTAATCTATTTCTGTCAATTCAAGCAAAGTATGTTGGTAATAAGTAAATATTAATCACAGCCCTCTTTTGAGAAGACTTTGGAGCGTGTGCTTGCACTGCAGTGAAAGACCTGAGTTGGAGTGTTGCTGTAGTGCTGGTGTACCTGTTATTGCGAATCTGGCTGTAGGAAACACGCTTGGACTCAGGGTTTGCTTTTAACATGCATCTCGCTGAGCTAACAGTGTCTGTAGGAGAGCAGCATTGATGCCCTATACCAGACTTCTGCATTACAGGTTTGTGGTTGGACTTGGTGATCTCCAGGGTCTTTCCCAACCTAAATGATTCTGTTTTGTAGTGATGGGTTCTCGTCTGTCTGCTCTTAATAGTGCATATGCTTTTGGGACTTTGAAAAGTTTCAGACATTTTCCCTTGTTCTGCTTTAGGTGAAACGGGACACAGTGGCAGCGTCTTGTCGGGAAGCTCTTGGATGTCCTGCAACTGCACTATACTAGCTATCTCTTGTATTCTCCTTTATTTTCATACAGTCACCTTGCTGATGCGCAGGGAGCTTTGTCTTTTGGTACCCGCAAGCCCTGTGAATGTGTCCTGTTTCACGGTGTCCTAAAGCTTCTGGTGTAGCCCAGAGCAGGGTTTCTCTGCCAGGCGTGTGCAATAGAGCTGTGCTTGGTGCTGGGGTGGCTCCCCTGACAGCTGACACCTATCGCTAGAAGTGGGTAATTTCCTTCCTTTAGACAAAGCTTGAGAGGCTGTTTCAGCACATATGTTCCCCTTTGCCCTCTCGGAAGACTTAATTAAAATCCCTTTAAAAAGGAGTTCAATATGAGCTGCTTTATTCTTAATTCTCCTGATGCTGTCTGGGTACAGTTAAGCCCTGTCTCCCCCAGGGAAATTACCCATTGCTTACAATTTTTGCAGAAATTTCCCGAATCTCAGCAAATGTTTTGGATGTGGTAGAGAAATGACCATGAATCATAGAATGGGTAGAGTTGCAAGGGACTTAAAGATCATCTGGTTCCAAGCCCCCTGCCATGGTCAAGGACACCTCCCACTAGAGCAGGTTACTCAATGTCCCATCCAACCTGGCCTTGAACACTTCCGGGGATGGGGCCTCCACAGCTTCTATGGGCAACCTGTTTCTGTGTCTCACCACCCTGACAGCAAAGAATTTCTCGCTAATATCTAATCTAAATCTACCCTCTTTCAGTTTAAAACCATTACCCCTTATCCTATCACTACATTCCCTGATAAATTAAAAAAAAAAAATAACTGAATGCAATGCATGCAGTCAAAAATAACATGTAGAAACGTTCCACTCCATGTCTGTGACGGCACTTCTTTGTGTTGAGAAAACAAAAACTTCAGGCCTGTCTCTCTTCCCTTGCGGGTCTCGGCTTTTAATTTTTACCCTTAGACACAGCTAGCAGGTATTAATCCTTCTTCATAAGCGATTTTCTGTCTGGTCAAACAAACTTCTTCCCATACAGCCTTCCTGCATCTTGGAAGTTAAGCCCTATGTGGAAGTTTTTATGCCTGCTCTGAAAGACGGGAGGCCCGTCTGGGGCAGTGCCTGCAGCATTCCCTTGGTCCTGCTGGTAGCTGTCTGCATTCCAGGCCATCACCTGGGCACAGCCAGCCTGTGTCCGGCTGCTCTGTTTTCCCTCCCCCAGGTCCCCTTCTCCAGT
>VZSF01006060.1:44553-77939 GCA_013398295.1 Chionis minor | reverse complement strand
TTTTTTTTTTTTTTTTTTTTTTTTTAATTGCTATTAATTCTGACCTCCGGATAACGCGCAGCTGAGCAACCTGCTTTGAAAGAGCAGTGATGCTTCCTCTCCTCTGTGCTCCGTTTTTAATGAAATGCAGAGTTGCTTTTCCCTGTTCAGATGGTCCTTTCCCAAATTTGAATTTATTTCTGTACTTTACTCTCACTGTTCTACCTCTGTATATTAGTGTAAGCTTCTGCGCACATTGGGTACACTCAGTTATATAGACTTCATTTAAAAAAAAAACACCAAAAAACCAAACAAAAACCAACCCAAAAATCCACCCACCAAAAGAAACAGTATCGCTGTTGGTTTCTTGAGTTAGCTTGACCTGGTTGCCTCAATTATTTCTGTTTTCATGTGAGAGACAGCATGTTGCTGACACGTTGCTACCTTCAGCGTTCAGTCTGGTTTAGTCTGGTAGCAGAAGCTAAATTTTGAAATGTGCATCTTTAAGCAAATGACGCTTCCCATATTTTCTCATTTGTATTGACTTCTTATGATTTGCTCTTTCAGTGGCACTTCAGTGTTACAAACTTACCATCACCAGTTTTGCAAATTAAAAAGAAAAAAAGCAGGAATACAGTGTTTACAGTCTATCTGCCACTGTGTCCAGCCTTGCTGAGAGCAGAGTTGGAAGGGATTGAATGTTTTATCGGTGTACATGTGAAGCATTTAAATAGTTCTTTATACTGTTAGTATAAAGAAATTACACTAGTAGCAATAGTAATAATTTACTATATACTATAGTAAATTACTTGTAAAGCTCGATAAATGTTAGGATGAAATTAATGAGGTTTCATAATTGATGCAGATAAATTCTAGCAATACAAAAAAAAAGTTATTTTTGTTCGCTCCCTGTTTTCCTTCATATTCTAGTCCTGAAGAAAAAGTACACTTACTTTCTTTTTCAAGAAGTGTTTCTGTTTGCATGAAGTTTGCAAAGATCAGGAACTGTCCTTTCCTGCATGATTGTATCCCAATCTTAGCCTGATAATTTTAGTTTGTCTTTTTGCAAAGGTCCTTATGTATGTTTGATCATAATTACAAAGTACTTTTCACTGTCTTCTATTTGACATTGGCGTATATCTTGTATATATGTACGCACATCTATCTTATATGGAATTAGATTTTATTTAGTTTAGACTTTGAACCAGTGTTACAGTTTAAAGCTTTATGCCTATCTTAAACTACAAAGACTGGTTATTTGTCATGTTAGTTTGTCTGAAATATGCTGTGAAACTAGATTTAAGGGGGTGGAACAGCTCCTGAAGAAATTCTTTGATATAATGCTAAAGCTGTCTTTTTATGTGTGGAGTTTAGGATTTCTTGAAGAAATTTTCGTCGGATCAATTCAGGATGTTTTGTTTGCGCAGCAGATATAGCTCAGGTAAGGGGAAAAAAACCCAACAAACCGCCCTTATTTGTTGAGCTAAGCACGGCTGCCCACACGCTTCTCAGGCTGGTGGTGCAGCGGTGGGATGGTGGAGCGGGATCTCCTGCGGCACCTTGCTGTCCCTCTCCGGGAGGTGGAAAGGCTGGTGGCGCTCTGCGGGGCTTGCATTTATAAAAAACATCTTTACCGAGCACAGTACATAACCGTTCGTCTAAATACCTTCCTGAGCTGCAGTTAATTGCGACTCTCAATTAATTGAACTTTCAATTAATGAATTGCCTCCATCTCTGATTTGCATCTGTTGCAGTCACTTGTATTTCAGTCACGATCAGCTGTTTTTGGAGACGTATCTAGGTGGAGCTTTGCCTTATATTCCCGTAGGGTATGACAAGGGCTGGCTAATAACTTTTTATCTCCCTGCTGTGTTACCATTTTTCGTCCCATGGAGTTACTGAGCGTTCACGCAGTTCTGTGGTTCAGTGCAGCTTGCTTACACCAGCACTTGATAACCTAATGATCATCTTAGCCTGGCAAACACTGCCGGTGGGGAGAGGTGTGGGACATGTTGTCAGCTTCCCTGACTAAGCCGTGGTGTTTTCCATCAGGCAGGTGCTACCGTGAACTGGAAAAGGTTTTCATATGGGCAGTGTTTTTACCAGTTTATCGGGGGCTGCCAAAAGCAGAGGGTATTTCCCTAACCACTGCTGGTTGTCGGCTGTCCTGGCAAGGTGAGGGGATGGTGGAGCACAGGGCCACGCCGGCTGTGTTGTTTTGGTGGACCTCTAGGAGCGTAGCCAGGAGAGCTGGCGTGGGTAAGGCTCTGTGGCTTTGCTAGTGTCCCTCGGTGTGCAATGTGCCGCAGGCCTTTATTGCCATGCAGTCATGGGACCAAGAAGTCTTTTTGCTGCTTAATACCTCTAGCTGCTTGCAGTAGCCACCTGGCTGATCTTCCTCGTAGAGCCTCCCTCCCCTAAGGCAGCTGAAGGCATTGGGAATGCCATGTGTTCCTGGAGCATTTTGAAGCACAGGATAGTAAAGGGACTGCTGGTTGTTAACTGCCGACCTCCACTGTGGTAGGAAGGGAAGAGCGGATCCAAGCAGCAGGTTTGCTGCAGAAGAAGCCCCCGTTTGGAGCAGGAGAGGGAGCCAGCAACAGGGACTGCTGCCACCACGGGGTGGGGCGGTGGGATGGTGGCATGCCTGGCTGTTTCAGGGTGATGCCACAGGGCAGTGGCTCACCTGGCTGTCTCCTGAGGACGTGAAACACCTTGTTCACACATAAGTGGCTCTCTGGCTGACTTCCAAGACTTGGAAGTCTTGAACAAATGCCTATTTAAAACAAAAAAAGAAAAAGGCTAACAGCTACAACGCTGTCATATATGTTTGTATGTCCACCTGTAAATAAAAGCTGAATGGCTGGCAATTTCTAAGCTTGCCTTAGGGCTAGGAATGGCACTGGAGCCCTGCAGCAGAGGGCTGCCTGCACCCCTTCTCTGCTGCACCTGTCAGCTGGCTGCATTTGAACCTCTGGGAGAAGGACGTGGCCCTTTTTTTTTGGCCTTACTTCTAGGTTAAACACCTTCCTGTGATAAACACAGAGGGCTAACTGTGGAAATGTAGGTGGCTTTGATGAAAGGATACGGTGGTGTTATGTCAGAGTACATCACCAGTAAGCCAGTCAGCAGATAAGGATTGCTCAAAGGCCTGCTGCGTTTGCCACCTCCACCTTATGAGGAGCAGTTATTTGCTGTCAGATCACAGAGTCACGGAACGTTAGGGGTTGGAAGGGACCTTCGGAGATCATCTAGTCCAATTCCCCCGCCAAAGTAGGTTCACTTAGAGAAGGTTGGACAGGAACACATCCAGGCGGGTTTTGAATATCTCCAGGGAAGGACACTCCACAGGCTCTCTGGGCAGCCTGTGCCAGTGGTCCGTTACCTTCAGTGTAAAGAAGCTTTTCCTCATGTTCAGACAGAATTTCCTTTGTTCCAGTTTGTGCCCATTGCCCCTTGTCCTGCCACTGGGCACCACTGAAAAGAGTCTGGCCCCGTCCTCTTGACATCTTGACATCCTCTTTAGATATTTGGAAACATTGATGAGATGCCCTCTCAGTCTTCTTCAGGCTTAACAGGCCCAAGTCTCTCAGCCTTTCCTCATAAGAGAGGTGCTTCAGTCCCTTAATAATTTTCATAGCCCTCCACTGGACTCTTTCCAGTAGTTCCCTGTCCTTCCTGAACTGGGGTGCCCAGAAGTGGACATGGTACTCCAGACATGGCCTCACCAGGGCAGAGTAGAGGGGGAGGATGACCTCCCTCAACCTGCTGGCCATGCTTTTTTTAATGCACCCCAAGAGACTGTTGGCCTTCTTGGCCACAAGGGCACATTGCTGGCTCATGGTGAAGTTGTTGTCCACCAGGACGCCTAGGTCCCGCTCTGCACAGCTGCAGAGATGAAAAGCCAGAGTCAGTCCCTGCTGAGCCAGGTATTTACTGTGCAGCCTGTCAGTTAGCTGGTAGCCCTGCTATCAATTCACTTTGGTCTAAAGATAAGTTTACCACACTCCTCCTTGTCTTGCTGTCTGCTTCCTAAGAATTTTTATTAGAAGTGAGATCCCAAGCACCTTCTGTTTGTTCCGAAAAAGGTTTTCCTAGCCTAAACCTGTTGGCAATGATTGCTGCCATCCCTGCCTGTGAAGGAGACCCTTTCATACTAGCTAAAATACAGGTTGGGGGGGTCAAGTGATGTTACTGCGCTCGTTGGATCAAGCTTCGTAGGTGGGCAGATGAGGGCGGCATCTGGCTGTTGGGAATGGCTTGTGCTTGGTGCTGTGGTTTATGTGGATCTTGGGCTCGGAATGGGCCTTTTTTGTGGTCTGGGATACCTCCTGCCTGCGTGTGTGTTGAGGGGCACCTGCAGACAAAAGTGACTCCAAACTGCCCCAGCCACGGAGGAGCAATGGCTGTAGGGGCGCATGCAGGGAGGTGCATGCATTTCGTGGGAGTGGGGGCCCTCCTCCTGAGGTGGTCATTGTCTCAGGGAGGATAAAACTTGATGCTTTGCCCATAGGGAAGAAAAAGAGGGAAGAGGCTTTGATGCAGGATGCCACGCTGTGGCGTGTCTGGCAGGAGGTCCCTCTGCTCCATCACCCTCTGCCTGCTCAGGCTGGTGGGACGGAGCTGCTTGGGGTTGAGCTGAGCGCGCGGGGCAGCGGTGGTGATCCAGGCTTTCTGCTTTGGCTGGTATCTGTGGCTGTCTCCTGCTTGGCCTGAGTCACCACCCTTCAGCCCATCTGGGGCTGCTGGGAAAACGTCTTTCTGAGGTGCCACAGGCAGCAGCATGGTGCCCCTCCACCAGTGTGCCTGCCGGGCTGCTTCTGGGAGCAGCTTAAATGGAGGGGTGCCATCTCCGAGGCCCTGTGGGACCTCACTGTGAGGCACTGCTTTTCCTCTTGCATCTCATCAGCAGTGGCTTTGCTTCTGCAGTTAGGTGGAGCAGCTGCGAGCCTGCTGCGGGCAGTGAGGTTCTGCCCCCAAAATGCTCTCCTGGTCACCAGAACTGCTCTGGTGATTTTGTGAACCTGAGTGAACTGTAACGTTTTGGTCTCCCTGATCTTTAATTACTTGTTGGCGCTAATAAGCACATGTTTTGTTATTTGACGATGCAGCGATGTTGCCCTTGGTAGCAAAGGAGGGAAGGAGCAGGGAGTACGGTGAAGATTTATGGAGCTGGGCTTGCCCGTGCTGCGCTGTGGATTTGCAGTGCCTGCAGGCGGTGGTTCAGGAGAGTGCCGTGAATCGGGGAAGAAGAATGGCTTTAATCAAAGCAGGCTTCATCAGGATAAACTTTCATCAAGTATTCCTCGCGGAGTTCCTGTAACCAGGGTAATCAGTTGAGTAATCTTAGTGGATATAAATGATCTCTTTCAGTATCTCACTGTTTTCTAGAAGTCTGTACATCAGTCTTTTTAAAAGCTGAGAAAAGCTTAATTTTAAAACCAGTGTTAATGAGGCAGTAGTGTAGATTTTTAATTACACACAAGTGGAAAATCTGACAAATACAGGTCCGGACTTATGCCTTACTTATACCAGGGTAAATCCTGCAGAGAGTCTGTTTAAACAGTTAGGCTTCTTTGGGACTTACGCTAATGGAACCGAAATCAGGTCTCACATCTGGCTGTTTCTGCCCTGTTAGATCTGTCCCCTTGCTCAGACTGCCTGCTCTTAGGAGTCTGTGCCGGGGCAGCGCTGGGTGATTGCACAGAGCACTTGGCTGCAATGTGCGCGGGACTGGGGCTGTGGACACTGCAGGCGATGCTCAGCGCTGATGAGATGAGCAATACGCTGCAAGCTGTAGTTTGGATGTACCTTAGTGCGGAGGTCAGGTGTGAAATGGCGAAGCAGTATTGCACTGGCTACGTTTGGCTCTTTTCATACAAGTAATCGACTCCGGTGTGATTTTGCGGGAAGGAGTGCGTTGGTGGACGCAGCTTCCACCAAAGTTGGGTGAGCCGTCCTGTGTGGGGTCCAAGTGCTCTTCTACAGAAGATTGCACGTTACTGTACAAATAGTGAAATTGCCTCTTGCTGATGGCAGGTCGCAGTAAAAGTGCCGAGGGCCAGTGCAGCACCTGCACTTCTGAGGGCGTAGGCAAGGCGAGAGGAGCCCGCCGAACCCTAAGCCAGCAGAAGCGGATGCTGGTAGTTTCCGAAGTGCAATTGCCTGCTGAAGCTAGAGTCCCGCTGTAGGTGGAGAGTGTATCCGTGTGCATGGATGCCACGTTAGTGGCGGGGCTAATGTCATCTTTCCAGCTTGTGGAAGAGAAGCGCTGCAGCGTTACGGTAGAGCAGACATCCTCATAAAGCAGAGCTGTGCTTAGGATGTGATGAATCGTCTACCTTAAGATTTTATCTTTCTTTCCAGTGCCTATAAAGAGGCTTAGATGTAAGTGTGTCAGTTGGGTGTGATGAATCCCATCCCAAACTTGCCCTTACAAGTTTAAACAATTTGCATTTTCTCTGATAGTTGCCTTCAAAAGTTGATATGGCCAGTTTAGCTTTGATATTGTGAGGGAATCGTGTATCTAGTGCAGAATCTAGACTACAAAATTTTAGTCCATCTGGGTTTTAGATGCTGGTGAAGCAGCCCTTTAAGTGTAAGTGCCTGTATTCCTCACAAAGTCAGTGCTGAGGGTTAGGTCTCTCTCGAGGTCTCCAAAGACAGATCACATCTGCCTAAATTAGAATGGGAACAAAATTAGGGTGAGATCAAAGGTGTGTCTTGCCAACTTAAATCTGGGAGGACGCTTAGAAATATATTCAATCCAAATGCTTTGTAGTAATAACTTCACAGAGAGATTCGAATAATGAAAAAAAATAATTAAAGTCAAGTAGCCATTGCTTCAGCCAGCTTCCAGACACTTTTTGAATCAGTCTGGTACCCCTTCCAATAGGTTATACTTTGTCATATGTAATGATTATGTGCACATGAACAACATAGTTTTAAATTAGATATGCAATTAAGAATAAGAAAGGTTTGCTGTGACAACTAATAACAAACTTTTCCTGGAATAACTTTGTCTTAGGATATTGTTCCTACATGTGACAGACAACATCCTTTCTATCATAACACACAAAGATTTTTTTTTTTCTTTAGCAGTGGAATTTGGTGACGAGAGTATGGATGATGCAAAGCACCTTCTTCAGGCAATCTCCTCGTTTATGAGAGATGCAAATGCTTACATAAAAGGACAGCTGATATGTGACCCTGTTAGAGAAGACATACTGTGGGAAAGGTAAGTGCATCTCCTGTATCTGAAAGATTGTGATTATGTGAGCAATAATTTGTTGTGGTGTGCTGAGTTCTGTTCAACAAGCAGGACAAGAAGAAGGACTGAGAAGCAGTCTTCCCTGCCAGCCCTTATCAAGAGCAGTTGTGGTTTTTTTCTTTGTCTAGCCAGCTATGGCTATGCTATGCCTAGTTAACTGTATTTTTAAAATCTGTGTTAGATATCTAGTGTGCCTGTCCCAACACTTGCCTCTTTGCCCCTCTGGAGCGATGTAGAAGGCAAAGCTGTGTCTGAGGGTGTGAGGCTCTGTGGTTTGTAAGTAGAACTGTGCATTAGTGACTGAAGAAGAAAGAGGACGACTGGAAAGTAATGTCCCCGGGGCACGTGAGCTTGTAATCAAGCTGGCTGGCACTGTGCCGTGCAGCAGAGGAGGGAAGGGGCTACTAAGAAACTGGCCAAGGTGGAGATGTCACAGGAAAAGAAGAAATTATGATTGCTGTGACCCTGGCAATGGTGAGGAGAATCCTCCTGGAAGTCCCTTAGGAGAACCAGATTATCTTCCAGGAGAGAGATGTGCTGCGTGTTGGGTGCAACGCTGAGAAGACGAGTGCAGTGCTCTGGAGTTGGGGCAGGAGGGGCGCTGAGCGCCCTGAAACGACGTGCCTGTGGGCAGCTCTGGGGCATGGGACCAGAGGGGACACGGCCTCTGCTGCAGAAGTGAGAGGTGGCCCCCTCGTGGTGTGGGCACCTTGCTCTTGGGCAGCTTGTGGCTGCGCCGACTAAGGCTAGCAAGGAGCACTGGAACATGTTACAGGGAAGGGGAGTGGAACTGACTGGTTGTGGTACTTGGCAAAAGGGAGTCCTTCAGCTGGAGGCTGCTGGAGACCTGTGCGTAAGAGGTGGAGCTGAGAGACGTGAGGCACCTGGGGAGGTTGAAATGTGTTGCCAGTGGGGGATGTGAGAGAGGGTGAAACTTGTGTGTCACTCGGTGTAAAAAACAGCCATGATGAAACAGAGCTCTTGATTAGGAAAGTGGTAGATTCAACGGAGAATGGGGAACTTGCAGGGAAGAGCATTGAGAGGAATGGGTAGGGGCAGCAATCGTCCGATATCTGAGGGGAGGCAGGCAAAACTGCTTGGAAGCAGGCACAACAGGGTTAAGGAGAGCCCCAAAGGGGCTAGGACAGCTTGAGGCTCCCCAGGTAACCCTGCTCCCTGAACTTTATCACAAAATGGCATCCTTGGGTCAGCGCTGTGGAGGTCCTGTTCTCCTGTCTGTGTACAAGAGCGCGCCACCAGCAGCTGTTTGCAGCTCACCATTTATTCCCACTTCTGTCCTCGTCCTCCTGCTCACAGCGGCTGCAGTGGGTGGCACTGGTCCTGCGGCAATGAGTACTGGTTGCCTGATGGCTGGTGCTGTTACTCAAATGGTCCCACCAGACCTGTCCATCCATGGCAAGCTGAGTGGAGTCCTGGGACTGGGATTGAGCTCACCTGGGAAATGAGGAAGCAGCGCCTGCTTCCGAGTAGGATTCCTGGCTGACCCCGAGTCAGCTCTCTTGCCAGGCACTGGAGTGATGCGCGTGACCTGACTTTGGAAGAGAAACATGCAGTTAGCATGAAAAACGGGCTTCTGGAAAAAAACCTAAATTAACAGAATCGTTAAGGTGTTTAATATCAACCTAATTTTCCATCTGTTTTTAAATGATTAAGGCAGCCTTGCTCTGCTGTTGTTGGGTCCTGTGATTAACCATGTACTTATTGAATGGATGTAGTGCTTTGGATTGTGACATGCAGGCAAGTTTTTCCCTTTTTATAGGACAGCTAGGAAGGAAACGACAGTGTCCTTTCGGTGACTCCTTCTGGCTGAATAGCTGATGAATTCAGTGTACTGCTGGCATCTTGTTTGTCTTATCTTGAAAGTTACCTTTTCTTCTTGAAGGCTAGCCAACACAAAAGTAACCGTGAAGGCTGCATTTGCAGATGACTTTGACACCTCCAGGGCTGTTGCAGCAATTATGGACCTCATTCACCATGGCAACAGACAGCTTAAGGCTGTTACTAAGGTAACCCATTAGGATACAGAGATCAGAAAATGACAGCTGTCCACTGTCCTACTGCTTAATGCAGACAGATTAGTTTATTGTTCACATAAGAAACCAGCAGAAACAAAGCTCCATAAATTGTTGACCTTAACGGTGCCCATTTGTCCTGACCGTATCGCAGGAATTGTGTACGGCTATTGTTTTGTGCTTCGCTGTGTCCAAAGGATGTTTCTTTCCTGCTGCCCTGTCTTATTTATACCTGAGGTTTTTGAAAGGCCTTTGTGGCAAGCTGCTAATTGTAGTGCCGGTTTTATGTTCTTACCCAGCTTCTTTGCTTAATACCCGTGCACAGAAATCAACTTAAATTGGGAAATGGGGGGTGGTGGTTGCTGCGGGGGCTTTGGCAGGCAGTCCCAGTGCACGGGGCAGTCGTGGCGGTGAGTTCAGCTTTGGGGACCAAGTGGCTTCAGCTGTTGGCCAATTGCAGCTGTGGCCTCAGCATGCCTGTGTGAGTCCGTCTTCAGATGGCTTTTGGCAAATCGAGACCCTGTTAAGATCTCTCGATGGTGACAAAAAGGAGGCATCCGTTAAGGACCAGACCTGAGCAGCACACACAGTCTGAAGCACTTCTGGGTCTCCTTTTACCAACAGCTCCCTTTCTCGCTCAAGGCAAGCTGCTCAACCTTGTCGCCGTGCTCCTTGATCGCGGGTGTCAGCAGGTCCACCATGTTTGTGCTGTGAAAGAAATATTGAGTCCGTAGTAATAACTGATTTTAAGAAAGAATTTGCCCATTGGTTTAGAAATCCTGCCTCCTCCTGGTCCTGTTTTGGCACTGGCTTTAAATTCTGTCCTTAGCCTTATCTTTACAAAATGACTCTCTGAGCAATTTCCTGATCTCTGAACCGTTTTGCAGCAGGGATCTGTAACAGCATTACCATGCAAAATGAGTAGCCTCATTTTGCCAGTTGTTGCCCGTTTCCCCTGCATTCCTTCTGTCACTTGTTTTGTTGAGAATCGGGTGAGCTATTTGTGGGGCAGCTGACTCAGATTTCTGGTTGTGGTGGTGGAGCTTTTCTGGGCGCAGCCCAGCTGTCTGAGCGTTACCTCTCACTGACTGTGCATGTAGTTTTCCTCCTTAAGAACTGTGAGTATATTCACATAAACGTAACTACTCATTCCTCTCTTTGACCTTCTCGCTGTTCTTTGCCTTAGTTGGCGTGTTCCTGTTTCTTTCCCTCAGCAATCCGCTTCAGCTCCTTCTGGCTCAGATCTTCTGCAAATTTTAGGTTATGGCTTATCTCAGGCCCTAATGGAGATGTCAGATAAAATCCAGGACCAGCTGCTAACTTAGTTGTGTATTATGTCATCACTTTTTATAGGCAAGGGTTAGTCCCTTAAATTGCTTCTTAGTCTGTCCTTTAATCTTGATTAAATTTTTTTTTTTTGTGAAACAAATATGGAGGAAAGAGTGAAATACATACATTCTCAAAAATGCTATTTTACTGCTGCTGCTGGTGGTTGCTGGTGCTACCGGGGCATGACAAAATGCCATAAGCTATCTCAAAGCAATCTTCACATTGTTTAAATCAATAAGATGCTCAAAAAAGGCTTTGAGGGGTTTTTTTAATCATTTATTTTATAGGTGCCCTTGAAGCTGGGGTTTTGTTCTTTTATTTTGTGTTCATACACACAGCCCTTTCATGCTCAGAAGTGCTATTTTTAGGTCTAATTTACCGTGCGTGTCTAATGCACGGCGGCTTCATGCATCTCTTCTCCTTGCTGCACATGCTGGTAATACGCTCTTCCTCTCCCCTGGTTACTTAAATCTTTTCCCTTTGTGTTGTGAGGTACTTCTATATCTCTCGAAAAGTTCCCGTCTAGGCAGGTGTTACTGGTGATGGTAGATCTATATAATTAGTAATAGTTTTCCCTTGTGGACTAGGCTGCAGAGAGATGCTGAGTTCTGTAATATGTATTGACTGGACAATCTCTTTTGAGTGTTTTTTCAACAGGATGCTGGATCTCCTAGAAGCTCTGTTGTGTATGGAAGCATTATTTCCTATATAGAAGGCTTTTTTAATGCCCTTGGGATGTCCTTTGGAGAACAACAGGTATGAAACATCTTTTCTATGTGTACTGGTATATGGTAGCAGCACCAGCGTTATGTTTTATAGAAAGCCTCCTGAAAGCATCAGATGTAACAAAGTTATTTATGGTTTTAGTAGACCTTTCTGCACCGCTTGCAGTTTCTACCATGATGTCTTAGGAGAGCATGTGAGCAGGTAGAACAAGAGAAAGCAAAGTGTGGGGGTTTTTTTTCCTTCTCTGAAGTATTCCCAGGTGACTTCTGCAGCAATTGTGCCGTGGAAATGAAAGTTTGAAATGAAATGAGAAAAAGTTAGCCCTGGAGGCCTTTTAAGTTGGTCCTGTTACGTTCCTGGCTTTTCCCCAGCTTTTCCTCTTCTTTCTGATGGTTGCACCCAGGCTGACTTGGATAGCTATACAAATATTTGTGGTTGTGACCTCCCTGCACAGCAGGAGCCGGAGTCCAGCTCCTCTGCAGAAAGCCAGGATGTGGGGAAAGGGGCTGCTCTGCTTTGAACTGTGGCACGGTGCAGGGAGGGCAGCAGGGGGGGCATCATTGGAAATACCTTACGTATTCTTTAGTGCTTGGAAAGGTACGAACAGGGAGGGGGAAAAAAAAAAGGAGAGAAAACCACAGAGCAAAGTACTGCACAGAGCAGAGTGATAAATATGGAGGTGATATCCTGATGTACGGAAGGGGAGCGTTTAAAATGACACAAGGTGTTGGAGAGTAGCAAGTGGTTCTGTGCTCCTCTGCTGCTCGAATCTGGAGCTGAATACCAAGAAGCTGCAAACTTTCTGTAGAGGAACTGCTCTGCAAAAATTTCTTTTGGGGAGGAGAAAAAGAGGATAAGAAAATGTAAATAACCTTATTCATCCTTTGAAAGTCAGGCAGTCTAGCATTAAATGCGTTTATTTACTTTGCCTCTTTGTGGATTTTTCCACAAAATTTCTTTCAAAACAGCGGTTGGATGTGATTTTCCTGTGTGTTACTCCTTGTAACCCGTGTTAATTTTTAGTGGTGTACTAAACACCTGTATTTGTCTGTAAGTTGGATGGCAAAGTCCTTCCTCCGGATTGTGGGCTGTCTGTATGCAGGTGCCTGCTGCACCTACGTTTTTGCTGAAACAAGTGTCTGAGTGCTTTTCTTTTTCTGCGTGCTGCACTAGTTTCTCTGGGGCAGCAGGGTCAGCAGGAGATGGTGCGAGGAAGGAAGGGAGGAAGGAAGGAAGGAATGAAGGAGCAGCAACATCCCGCTGCTCTTTCAGCTTACAGTAAATGAATCAATCAAAATCTTCATCAGAAGGGCCTGTGGGCTGCCGCAAGCTAGTCAATAAAATGGTGCAGGGCTGGTTCTCTGACCTCGAGGCCAGCCACAACAGCTCAGAATCCAGCCCTGCCCCTTCGCCCAGGTGGCCCTGGGCATGTGGCTTGCTGGGAGCAGTCCCTGGCCACTGCGAGTTCTGGCAGTGGGCCACCTGGGAGAGGGCTAGCTGGGCTGGCTGTGCTAGCAATGTAATGTAGGGGCTACGGGGAGTGGTGTTTGGGCCCTCTTCGTTTGGGTGTTTGCATACAGCCTGTGGGTCTGTCTTGCGCTGAGGATGAGATTGATCTCAGCTAATTAGCTTTACAGTCTAATGTAGCTGCCTGTGCTTCTGCAGAAGAGTAAGTGGAGAGAGAGGCACTGCTAAGGGACAGTTGGTCTTTGTCTGGGGGTTGTATAAAATAAGACTGCCCGTCTCTCTCTGCATTGGCAAGAGAAGGAGCCTGGACAGCCGCCGCCAGGTAAGGTGAATCCATCTGAAAACATGATGGAAGGAAACCATCATACCTGTTTCAGAGCTGGGGAGCAAAGGTGAGGGCTTTTGCTTTGCCAAGGAGTGCTGTATTGCGGGTGCAGCTGGGGCAAACAGGTGATCATCTGTGGAGCAGGCAAGGGCCAAATTTCCATGTAAAACGTCTCATGAGCTCTTTGGATGGGTTGGTACTGCAGGAGAATAAGAAATTAGAGATCAGCCCTGAGAGGACACACTGTGTTTCATGTGGAAGTCGGATCGGTTCATCTCCTAAAGCTGCCCCTCCTTTTGGAGGGTCTTGCCTTGTGTCATGAAGTAGGTGCTTGGTTTGGACTTTCGCAGTGGTGTTTGTAGAGGCGTTTCTTGCTCCCCTGATCGTTTGTCTTTCCTCTCACTTCTATATATCAGCATTTAGCCTGCTCTTTTACCTGCCCCAGGTTATGATGGCACTTAGTTTTATTGCCTTCTTCAGTCTCGTGAACAACTTCTTTAGTATGTTTACATATTTTGAAAGTGTGGGGAATTTGCTGCCTTTTATGATTGCGGAGAGCATCGAGCATCTCACATTCTATCTTTGATAGCTTCCCCCTCACATCCTTCTCCTCCTCTTTGTTTGTTTGCTTCAGCCAGTGACCTCTGAAACTACTCCCTTTCATTTCCATCCTGCTGCTCGGTGACTAAATACCGTCCCCTCTGGCTTTAATTACTCAGCTGCTCTTCTGCTCCCAGTCGAGCGTCACTGCCAGCAACTTCGCCCCCCGGCCTTGGTGTGCTTTACATGTCGCTGCTCTGTTGTCTGCTCCCCCTCTTGTGTCTGAGCGATAAAATACCGTGATGGCGTTTTCTTGTTTGTTGGAGGTTTGCCCTTTTCCTCCCACTTAGGAGTTTGCCTCTAATGAGAAACAGGGATGGTTTCTCTGCATGGTTTCTCTGCCGAGGGCGAGACCGGCAGCCTGACTGTGCCAGCACGGAAGAGTGGCCTCCCTCTCCTGCTGGCACCTGAGCTCCTGGCCTGGCAGCTGTTGGAGCGGGACGCTCGAGGAGGAACAAGGCCGTTCCCTTCCCGAGGCATTGACCAGCAAGACTTCTGCCAAGCCAGAGGAGGCCGGGGAAGCTCGGAGCTGGCTGAGGGAAGGAAGGGGCCAGGAAGCAGCCAGAAAACACCCACTGGGTGCAGTGGCTGCTGCTCAGTCAGGTCTTTTTGGGTGGCTGAAACTTTGGACGAGGCGGATCAGATAAAAGTTCTGTGGATGTGGGGAGGTTCTCTGGGTGCAAGGATAAAGGGTAGTTTAGAGACCTAAAGCCAAAATACCTAATTTTCCTGGTTTGTGATTCTTGAAGAGGGTCTGGAGCTCAAAGGCAGAGGAAGGGGCTGGTGCGTGCTGTAGCTCTGCAGAGGTTTACAGCCGAGGGACTGTCTGAGCTGGCGGCCGGGCTTCCCTTGCTGTGTCGGATGGCTGTTGCCAGGCCTTTCTTCCATTGATTTGTCTAATCTCTTTAATTTATGCACGCTTCTGGCATCTCGGAGGTTTCCTGTGGCGATGAGTTTCACAGTTGGCTTATGCAGCATGTTATGTTCACATGAGAGCCCTCTGCTCCAAGATAGATGCTTTCCTGTGTAGGAGTACGCTGAACTACTTCCAAGTATGCCCATACTGTAACTTTTGTCCAGCATTAGTGAGATTGCGACCTTTTAATCGTACCAGTACACAATGGAAGATGCAAAACCAAGAGAAGTGACGAGGCCTCAGTGTACACTACTCAGTTGGGGCTGATTTTTAAATCGTCCTCAGATGTTTGTAAAGCAACTTGTTTGATTTTTAGGTGGCTGTGGGAGGAGACAACTCTGCTGTGCTCTCTAATGTCATTGACGAGCTTGTAAGGTTCCGTGCGAAGGTCCGTCATTACGCGCTTGTTCTGCCAGAAGAAGCAGAAGACGCTGTGCCCATGGAGGGCGCCGTGGGAGCAAAAGGATCAAAGCAAGAACAGAAGGAGAAGAGGCAGCAGTTAATGGGGGAGAGAAAACCCCTCCTGGAGGCTTGCGACAGTCTGCGTGGAAACCTTGCTGCCTTTGGAATCCATATAAAGGTAGAAGACAGTACCCTTTTTGTGAGACCCTTAGTTATTTTTTAAGACAACGTTTATTTTTGCCCTTCGTGCCCCTTCGGCAGCTTCTGGTGTTGTGCCCTGCTCCTTGTACAACTGCAGTAGGGGGAGGTCGAAGTTAAGCCGTTGTCTGGTGGTACTGCTAGCCTTCTCTTCTGCTCCCCCTCGGCCTCGTGTCTCCATGCAAGCTGTCCCTACTTCTGCAGTTCCTGAGGGTGTGCTGTTTAGCCACTGAGAATCCCCTAATATTCAGAAATTCCTCAGTTGCTCAAGTTTGATCCAGAAGGAAAGGTGTGAGTTATGTGTGCAATCTTTAAAAAGATTGCAGAGGAACTGGATAGTAAACTGAGATGACTTCTGAAAATAATGCCTTCCCTCTACCCTCCCCACATTCCCCCACCAAAAATGGTAAGTCCTGATGAGAAAGCCTCTTCCATCGTCAGCAGCTCCGTCCCCAGCTGTTCCTGAGCCATTCCTGTACTACCCCTCTCTCCACTCTGCTTTCTGCTTTTAGCCTATACCTAATGCCACTGTTCTTTCCCTTTCCTGTTACCCCAGCGGTGTCTCCTGCTTGAGAGAAATCCCTTCACTGGCTTATTGTCTACTCCTGGTTTCAGGGTGCTAAAAGTTACTTCTTTAGCGGGTGCTGCTTCTTCCAGTTCCTTGTGCTTCACTGCCCTCACCTCCGCTCCAGCCCTTGTTGGGTCGGTGTTGCTCCTTACGTGCAGAATTATCCTCCACTTTCTCTCCAGCATCTTCCTCCCTCCCTCCCTCCCTCCCTCCCTCCAGTTCACGCTACTCATTTTTCCCTCGACTTGGGAACTGAGCCCTGCGTAGTCTCCTTGCATCGTTTAACCAACGGAGGGTATAAAGCGCAATGACCTTAGGGAGTGACGGCGTACGTCCTCGTTAATTGCTGAACGTGAGAGCGGCCATTTGCCAACACACCTATTAAAACCAGAAACGAAGTGTGGTCAGCTGCCTCGTGATCTCAGATGAAAGTGAACGTGCTGGTACAAACTGGGGCGGGGGCCAAAGCGCAGTGGTGGTGAGCTACAGCTGTGAAAGCAAGGGAAGACTGTGGGAAGTCGGAACATCTGCTTCCTTAACTTGTTTGTACATAGCTAAGTCCTCGCTCCACTTATCTGTCAGGAAAGCTCGCAAATCCAAACAACTGTGTGGAGGCAAAATCTTGGAGAAGACGACTCCCTTTTGATCTATTTGGCAAAACAGATGCGGCCCCACCTCCACCCTTTTGAAGATTTGTTTTGATTTGTTTTTAAAGGGATTTACGGGCATTTAATAACATACTAGAAATTGGCTTTAGCCAGGATTCAGCCCATTACATTTATTTCAAATTATTTTTTTTTTTAATAACCTGAAGCTCGGCATAATCTGTCTCCTGCTTGTCCCAGAATAGTTTGCTCCCAAAGAGGAGGTACACATGCGTGCCCGAGTACACACAGCACGCGTCCAAAGCCGAACTCCTGCTTTTTTTGCTGATACTTGGGAAGTACCTGATGGTGTGCTGTGAAGGTTGCCCGCGTCTTGCCTTTGCCAATCCCAGCAGCGGTCCTGCAAACGGAGTGGTGCAGCTCTGCCGTTCCTCACACAGGCTCACCGGAGCACACGTGGGACAAGACAAGCCCTACCCAAAGCCGGGCTGGCGCCACCCTCGCGCTCAGCGTGCCTCCGCTGGGCCGCTTGGCCGCCCCGGGTTGGCTAGTGCCAGAAATGCCACGGTAATACAGCTGCTAGCAGCTGGGTCCTGCTTGCCTAGTAAGTGCTTGAGGAAATAATTTGAATTTCTCTTTTCGACCCAGCCTCTGTTTTCCGTGAACCTTTTAGGAGCGCCACAATACGCGTGGGGTAACGCATCTGTTCACGTGCTCTCCCTCGGGCACGTCCGGCTGAAGTCAGCCAGCAGCTTCTCAGGGCCCCGGGCAGGAGGAAAAGCAGATGAAGCAGATGCACCTCATCTCCGCTCAGTGCAGGAACCCCGCGTTTGGGGCTGGGCAGGGAGGGTTTGGCCGCTCTCAAGTGCAAGCGGCAGCTCAGGGAACGCCAGTCATTTAATTCCCGTAAAAATCAGCTTCAAAGAAAGGGTAGTTTCTCCCTCAGCTTGTAAGTTTGTGGTTTCTGTACGCTGGCTTCTTTTCTCATGCGGCTTGAGGCAGAGGATGTTCTGTTTATCTGAAGTTACAGAACTTGCAACAAATGGATTAAAATATCCACCGGTCTTTTCATGTCGTGATAGCGTGCTTGAAATGCATGCTAACCTCTGCTACTAAGTGAAATGCAGAAATTAGCTATTTATGCACCAAAACCAGTTTTCATGTTAATGTGAAGAAAATTCTACATTGTATTCCAGCCTCTCTCATGAGTCAGAGCTTGGGTAACGTCATGTTTCAGTATTCAGAATAACTTTTATTTTCAACAATTGCAGTCAAACAGCTCGATCTTAAGTCAAAAATGCTCAGTTTGACTGTAATAGTCAGTTTCAAGAATATGACAGTGTTGCATTACAGGTATTTACGGCAACAGACTGCCATCCTAAAATTCAGAAAGAGATCAGGTATGTTAGGTGTTAAACCCTCGTATTGGCTGTAAGAAGAGGTGTTTTCCATGTACACAAGCCCTTTAAACACCAAAATGTGCTGGCCTGGGTTTCACAGAAGTTACTGGTGTGACAAAGACTACACGCTGCTGCGGCATCCCACACTAAAGGATTTACATTTCTGTTGTGTTGTGGTTTTTTTTCCTTCTTAACTGGGAAGAACCATTGAGGTTCCAGAGCTTCCAAGCAGTAGTAAGAGCGGCATTCCTGCGAGATGGTATCGCCACCTCTTTTACCTAACGGGATGAGTAGCGTTGCTGTCTGAAGCTTGGTTAAAAACTACCTGCACCTGTGTATGATACCTGTGTGATCCAGACTGCTGGGAGTCACCATTTTGCTGCTTCTTACAGGACAGAGCGGCCGTTTCAACCTGGGAGATGGTGGAAGGAGGGCAAGCGGAGCAGCAGACGGAGAAAAAAAGCTGATGCTTCATCCTTGGACTTGTTTTTTTGTTGGTTTTTTTTTTTTTTTTATATTTCAGCTGCTTTGACAACAGTTGTAAATACAAATACTTTCCAAATAAAACCTTTGGAAGGCTACTACTACTAGATAAATAAACGGAGGACTCGCAGCAGGTGTGTACGCGGCGCAGGTGGTGGAAACATCCAAAATACAGGGAGCAGCTGTGTTGTCCGACGCAGGCCTGGGTATATTGTAACGCAGGAAACACCCCGGCCCCAGTTGCTGCGGGATCTGCACTCGCACCCTGTTTTGCTGAGCTGGCACTGAGAATTCAAACGTAACGAAGAGAAAGGCACAAACTTAGGCCTGTCTTTGAGGGTGAAAAGGTTTATGCCCACCGGCTTAAACAATTCTGGTTTTGCCAGGCACAGAAGGAGGTGACGCTTTTAGCCTTGAAGTATTTCCTTACTGCAGTGGTGCTGGTTTGGTCCTGAGCAATCTTTAAGCGTAATATGACAATATCCAGTTACCTGTAAGGCGTGGTGTCTTTTCCGTTTGCTTTTGCACAGAATACATTGAGGTTTCCCGAGCACTGGGAGTGTAGCACACTCAGGATCTCTCCATCAGAACTGGGAAGATAAAATTAAGTCTGTTTAGTTATTACTTTGCCAGGGATTAATAACTGAACGGGTAGGTAACCTGCAGAAATTTCAGGATCGGTGTTAAGTGTCGGTATTGAAAACCAAATGGCTGTTACAGGTTAGGGCAAGCACGCCTTAACCACGCCAGCAGGTCACAGCAGAATGCCGTCCCTCTTGTGCCGTGTCCATGTTAAAATAAAAATATTCCCCGGATGGTGTGGCTGTCGGTCAGTGGAGCGAGCCCTGCCTCACGCATGAGGTGCCCCGTGGTCTAGTGGCTGAGCTTACCTGGAGCGCGCACGCTTTCTTTAAATCAATGTGTGAAAAGATGACAAAAATAAGAACGCGGGTTCGTATGTGAAGAATTTCATTTGAAAATACAATTTACATAAGCAATCTGCTCAAAAGGATAAAGGCCGGCTTTTACAGTGGTAAGTAGAGAATAAAATGCGCAGCTGTTTTTCTGCTCCTTTTCTGGTTATCGGTACTCCTAGAGAAGGGGGGGCGGGAGGGGGTTGTCTTCATTAGCACTTTGGCAGATGCTTATTTGACACTGTTAGTATTTTAAATTTGCGAGTGGCTGCATTGCTCCAGTAAACTAGAATGAACAGCGAACAGGCGGCTGGGCTTTGGAACCCACCAAACAAAGTACACACAATTAATTTGCTATTATTTTTATTTCCTACCAAAAGAAACTGCTACATTTCCAAACTGTTTAGAAATTGTAACAATTTGTATACATTAGTGAATAACAGAGTTACAATGTCTGTGTAGCTTTAAAACCAACAGGGCAGGTTCAAATCTGTACTGAGCTCTGTTAATTGATTGACTTTGCCTACAAATGCCATTTAGATTATAATACCACGGATGTTCTAAATACAAAAAAAAAATTTGCTAATTTCAAAGGAAATCCAGTAGCTGTTTTAAAATCAGTTTTAACTTTCTGATTTTATTTAAAAGGAGCTGGGCATCTCAAATAGTTTTAGGGGGAAAACCAATAGCAGCTTAGTTTCCCCAAAGCTGTAGACAGTTTACAAAACTGCTGAAATCGAACACCAAAAAAACACATATCTTATGAGTAGCTGTTGCTCTAATCTAAAAAGTCCGTGAACCCTCATAGACCAACATGAGCAAACATTTAAAAACCTATTTTAAAAATAGGTAACTGGTTTAAAAAGAAAAACAAAAATGCATCAGGGTGAGGTAGTAGTCACAGTGCATCCAGAAATATCAACTCTAAGGGCAGAAGGGAAATACTTGGAGCTGCCTTTCTGCTTCCAGGTGCTTTCTGTGGGCAGCTATCGCAAGGTACGAGAATGCAATCCGACTAGGGTGCCTGACAGCATATTCCAGTCTAGAGCTAGATCACAGGAAAAGCGTGGCTGTAATGAATATATAACATCTATTGCAATAACTAGACACATTATATGCTTGTTCCTGCACTCTAGTGAGTATTTATTTACACTTGGAGCTAGATTGTGGCTTTAAGGGCAGTACCCACTTCCAGACCTTATGGGAAGGTTTGTAAATGTATTTTGCGTGAACTCGCCCCTCTCTCCATGTTGGTTCAATCCCTACAAGCTTTGAATTTCCAAAAATCTGAGAAATGACACTGTGCAAAATCCCACGCAACTTCCCCTTTATACCCAACACTCGTCTGCGCTGCCAACGAGCCAGATAGATACAGCCCCAACAGAAAAACTCCTGTCTTGTCTTGGTAAGGATAGAGCAAAAAGCCCCTAAACCCCAGTGTGGCACTCATGGCTCAAACACCTGCCGCCATTTTTCTGTTCCTGCCTTTGACCTGCGGCTGCCTGCAGAGCACTAAGAGCTTCCAGAGAGGTGCTGCTGTCTGCCTTTTGTTCCTTCAGTTCATGTTGCTGCCGGTTAATAAAGAGCCACCCGTGTATCCCTACCCTGATCTTCTCAGAGCTCTCGCTCGGCCGGCAATTTGAGTTTTAAAAGCACTTGACTCTTCCGTGATCGCTGAGAGTTTGACCGGTTCAGTCAGGTATCGCGAAGTTCCTTACCCTGCCTAGTACCTCTCCAAATGATAATTTCACAAAGTTCGTCCTATCAAGTTCTAGATGAGTCAAGGCCAGCTAAAGGAACAGAAAATACATTTTTTTTTTTCCCCAGGTAAAAGCATAATTACTGTTTAATGCTAAGATACCTACAGTATATCCTTATTCTGCGATGGGGGAGCCTTTTCCAAAAACCCCAAGATGTTGCAGAAAGGGGCGTATCGTCGAAAGGAACGCTGCCTCTGGGACTGGGAATGGGAAAAGGCAACTAATTACATTCAAAATCTACAGCAACTGTCATGCATTCCCTTTCCGAAGAGGCTTACTTTTTGCTTCTTAATATACTAGCATGGCAAAAAATGAAATGCAATAGCTAATTCTAGACAGAGGGTCTAAGAATGAAAACATGACAACCTTGGTGCAATCCAAGAAATTCAGTTGAGCTGGTGGAAGAATTTTATCTAAGTTTCAAGTGCATTTTTTTTTTTTTTTTTTGCTGTTCACACTTTAGTTATTGCTCAATAACTATCAAAAAGAACAGAGGAATACTTTCAGTTTAGTTTTATTATATTATAACAGATCTGCAACTACAGCTTATTTCAGCCAAAACATTTTCATATTCCAAACTCTTAAAAAATATCTACATTAATCATATTTTTCTATTCTTAAAAATAAAAAAAATCTACCTAGCATACCAATGCTGCTACAGCACTTGAAAGGGTGCATTACTTATGTGAATTCTACGGTAAATGCAATTACTCTTGCAGTCATTGTTCTTCCTTTTCTTCTTCTCTGCTGCTTTGGCTTCAGGTTTCAAAAAGTTTGTTAAAAGCTGTTCCAACTTCTGAAACCATGTCGGAGGCAGTCATTGAACGTCCGAATTTTTGAAAGGCTTGGTGGTTAGACTGCCTCGTAAGAGAGCAAGCTCCGAACGCAGCCACTAGAAAGGGATTTTGACTAAAAGGAAAAACAAAACAGAACAAAACCAAACAACATTATAAACAAAATCCCGACAGTCTTGCGTAATTCCTAAGGTGGTGGACATAATCTTTGTACCCACAGGAGTTTGCCAGCATTGCTGGGAAGGCCCCTTGAGCAAACACCTGTGTGTCTCAGACCCTTGCAGAGCACCTCTGGCTGAAGTTTTTTTAAACAAATACTTCCCTTCCCATGGCACAGCACGTGACTGAGTGAGAAACGCCAGCAGGGCTGAAGGATGCCGAAGGAAAACATGCTTGAAAAGCGGGTAAGAAGGTGTTCCCTGTTGGGTTTTACCAATGGGAAACTTCATCCCTTCCTTCAGAGGAAGACTGCGGTCTCACCTGGCAGCCTTTTTACTCCCCCTTCCTCCCCGCTTGCTGGGTAACTCCGTTTAGTTTTGTATGGCAGGGGGTGGGGGAAGCACAGGAGACAATTTTTAACAGGGCCACAGTCACTGCTCTGGGGGCTTCGTTAGCTCAGCTTAACGGGGGGTAGAGCGGGAGCTGTAGGCCACAACAGAAATTCAGGCACACGCTTCTTCACGCCTCCTGCACGTTTATGAACTGCCTGAGAGCGTGTACCCAGCCCCAGCCCTCAAGCGCTGAGCCTCCCCTGGAGAAGGTGGCACAGACCTGCCACCTCCAGAGCAGCTTCTCGCAGGCTGGGCCACAGGAGCCACTTCTGCCTTTACAGCACCAGCGCAGAGGGAAATAACCCTGGAATAATTTAGCAGCCAGCCCTGGGCTCTCCAGTTGCCGGTTGGTTAAAAACCTCACAAAGCTCAGCCCTGGCTGGGACATCGCTGGCCGTAAGCCTCCGAGGACCTGCTGACCTCTGTGCCAAGGAAGTTTTGTGACGGATCACGGTGTGAAGCAGGAGGCGAGTTTAGGATGAGGTGGTACCAGGACAGCTTCGAGTGTCTCCTCCGTGAAAACGGCAACGTCGTGCACTCATTAAGGTGCAGCAGTGAGTATTTAAGCCACCCTGAAACTCCACCCCAGATGCCCAAACACTGCTCTGAGAGAAGAGCTGTGCAGCACGGGCTCCTGGGCTCAAGGCAGCAGAAGCACCTATTTCTAAGGTACCCATTTGATACCTGCCATGCTCCAAAGACACCACCCTGGCATCCTGTCTACTTAACAGGAGAATCCTACGGGCTATCCCATCAGCGCCGAGAAAGCCAGTGCAACCTCGGCGTTTCAAAATCCTGCTGTGCGCAGACCCGTTTTGAACCAAGGGAGCCAGGCACAAGCGTGGCAGGACTGGCCGGCAGCGCAGGCCACAAGCTGATGCCCTGATTCACTGAACCCTTTCCTGAAAGGCAGGAGATAAACAGCATTGGTACAGCTGGTGTTTGAGAAGGGTCGCTTTACCACCACCACGGGAGGCAAAAATCTAGTGCTGATGCCAATTATACTCGCCCATTTTCCCTTCATCTATAAAATAAAGGAGTTTGAGTGAGTGGTTTGGAAAAGCCGCAGGAGCTCAAATCAGGAGAGCCTGGAGAACACATGCCACATTTGCTAACCTCTCCAAAAATGTAATACCCATCTGTCGTACACCATGCAAAAATTAAGTCACCCTTTTAACAAAGTAAAACACAACTCATCCTCTAGCCGCAGCTGCAACGTCAGATACACAATCAATCCTGGTTTCATTTTCCATTCTGGGAGTGTTAGATTTCAGGGTTTGCCAGTCTGGTTCAACTGGTCCCTCGCTCCTGCTGGGGGACCTGGTGCAGTAACGCAAGCACAGACCAGTTCACTCCCATGGACGGACACCTAACTGCGTACGGCTGCCTGCAGCATCCAAAAGACGACAGAAGATCTCCCCTCCTAAAGCTTCGCCAGCTCTTTACTTATCGGGAAGAGGGACTGTTATTCCCTACCTGCTTGTGTCAGGGTTCCTTTCGACTTTATTTAAAGCAGCTGCTTTCACAGGAAGACTATGTGACTATATGGACCAACTAGTCGGACAGGAATCGACATAATTTAACAAAAAAAGCTAACGGTTGTCTGCATGGCTGCTTTATGTACGACCCAACTGGACTGTTATTTGGCCTTAAAATGGTAACCCTCTTGGAAAATTTTTTTTATTTCAAGTGTCAACTTACCTGCCCCACTGAATTACTTAGGTATAATGCAAGAGGATTCCCCAAGTTACCAAAAAAAGCTAAACAACACATCTTTTGAATTATAGAGATGTTACTGCCAGTGACTACTGCTTATTTATTCTTCATACTTTCTGCCTACATTCAATTGCTTTGAAAACACATACCCCATATGTAAGTGTCCTTGGGAATCGATCCACTCTTCGGCCTCAAGCTTGGGAGATGTCAATTACTGAAGAGTTTGTCATATTGAAATTGTAACTATTACATAGACTACTCTATGAGACCTTGCATTTTTTAAAAGTATATAGATACTTTAGTCCCAATCACTCCAGTTTCATTTGGAAATTTCTACAGCAGGTCTACAACAGTTACCATAGGAGAACACAGACAGACTCACAAGAATTAGGAAGTTATTAATTAGTATTCATACCCATTTGTTTTTTCTGCTCCAGCAAGAAATGCCCAGTGCGCTAAGACTCCAAGAGAACCAGAAAGGAGGTCCCCCTGTCCACCACATCTCCGGCTGCTTCCTTCGTGACTGCATACGAGTACTACAAAAAAGACAAACCAAAACCAGTCATGTGCATTTTTTTCTGCTATTTAGGAGCACGTCACTGTGGCTGTGAGGGTTGGCCTCTGAGACACACAGGGATTAACAGGCAAGAGATTAATCATAGGCAGCAGCATATACTGAAATATACTACTCTTAAAAAAAAAAAAGAAGCATTAACATGTAAAAAATACTTTTCTAATTACTTTTCAATCCTCTACAAATAACATGGCACAATGTATACACTTGCTCCACTCAGCCTGCCCAGAAGATTCAGTCACTAATGAGTTTAGCAAATGCTGCCATGATGACCAGTCACTCCAAACTCAACCAAGTCCCTCCACAAAGCTGTTGCACAAACGCAGTTCTCCAGAGTCTCTGACCTTCAGAGTTTACAAAGGTAAAAAGAAGGCGTTTTACAGACAGCAAGTGCAAAATACAACTAAAACCTCAAATCTTCCACCATGCCCATCAGAAAGATATTTTACTGAAACCAGCCTTTTCCTTAGGCTTCAAAAAAAACCCTGTGCAAAGAGTGATCTCTTTTTCTGCCAATCAACAGCACTCTCAGCATCTGTGTACGTTTCCGTCAGCAGTGTCACTGCTCTGTTGGAATATCAGACGTTACATTTCTATTTTAAATATACAAAGGACCTCGCTCAAACTGATCTCTCTGTGGAGCTCTATGAAGCACACGCAAATGGTTTCACTAAATTTAACTCCTTTGTTCTCCACTCTCAATAAGCCCAAGTAGGAAGCCTGAAAGACACGTAAAGCACACAAAAAGAACACGGCATCAATTCTGCTGCCCTTCTCCAAACTCTCTTGTGGGTATATATCTATCCTTAGCTTTCCTTCTTGCTAGGATCTGAAAGAAAAAACAAACCCAGGAGAAATTTATTTTCCTCTCGTAGGAGAACGGAAAAGCTGGCAGGTGGGTGGCCAAGTAATGATCCTTAGCACCTCCAGTCAGCTACTGCAGAGCTGCTCGGGTTCAGGAGTGTGCACACGCTCGTCTGTGAGCTCCCGAGCACTCCAAACACACCAGCAAAGTATAAAGCAAGACATTGTTCGGACAACGGCTCTTACCTCCATTTTCTCAAGTCACCTGGTATGGGGGTTTCTCCCGGGTGTATGAGCAGAGCAGCCCAGGTGTTTTAGGGGGAGCACTGTCCGTATTTTTAAAAGGAATTTTTCTCTTACAAAATAATGGGAAAAATCCGCGCAAAACTGAAGGACTTGCTGGTAAATCTTTTTAAATAGCGAGAGGTAAAAAAATACTTAATGCAAGTAAACCCTTTCCAGTTCATTAGCATAGTTCATTTCTACGTTTCGTTACCCAGTCCAGCAAACAATTGTACTTCACTTCCATTTCCTACTGATTCTTCCAGCAGTAATTGCTGGGCTCATGAGGCCAGGCAGTTGTGCATTTTTCCTGCCACTGAGAGGGCAAAGATTCATTAGTCACCAGGAACACAGCAAAGACCGCTGCAGTATTGCCAGCAGTTAATTTTCCCAATCACTCTTCTCCCCTCCCCCCCAAATTAAGATTCTGGATGTGTTTCTCAGTGAGCAGTAGTTAATGTCACATTTCACAAGTGTAATGCTCTTCCAGTTAGCTATTTGAAGAAGGTATGCCCTTTTAGGTGGCGTGGTTTATTTTAAAATAAAAATAAAAAATACAGTGCTTTGGAGAAATTACCTCTAATTCTGCTACTTTGAAGATGGTATCTCACAGGATTTTCACTTTGAGGGCTTGAACTCCTGGCAGGAGGCAGGATGGAAATCCTCTGTTCAAAAGCTTTGGGGCCTTCTGACTGACAGCTGAGCACAAGCCCCTGCTTATTAGCTGTATGTCACCATCTGCCACTATTCTGTAGCCCCACAACCTTCCAGTCAGTTTTCAGCTGTATAGGAAAGCTCTCCTCAAACTAGGCCAATTATAATACCCTGCTACAAAAAAAAAAAAAAAAAAAAGGTCTTTTGTTTGTGACTTTTTAAAAAGTAAGTCTCAAATCCGTGCAGACTACCTCACAGGCAACAACAAAAGCAGACCTTTGTACTCTGCACAGAGATGCTGGAAAACAAATCCATGCAATACCGTCAAAGGAGCAGAACTACAGGAAATTCACTTGAACAAGAGGGGAAAGGTATAATGCTCGGGCACTTCTTGCACAGAGGCTCAGTTCCTCAAAGAACATCTCAGAATAAAAAGATGACAAACGTTACAACAGGCAATGGGAAAAGGAACGAAAAACTCCTCTGAACTACAGTCACCGTTAAGGGCTTTTAAAATAAAAGGAGGAATCCCACGCTACCATCAAGACAAACCGCGATACTATCAAATCCGCAGAGGACAAAGCCTTCCTGATGCTTTTCCCAGCCTTCTCCTAGAACAACAAAAATAAAACCGCTGTCTTCCCACTCCCCCAGCCCAACATCCCCCGCTAAACAGCTGTGACCCGCTGTGAAGACAGCTCAAGCCGTTCTGTTAAGGGCCACGGAGGGGACGTCCTTATATGCCGCAGCGAGCGGTGACAACCAGTGGCAACGTTGCAAGACCTCGATTAGATGGACATGGCTGAATAGTCAGCGATGATGCCGAGAAGGCGGGCAGTTCTGTTCCCTGGAGAGACGCAGAACAATATATTTACACGAGGATGAAGTATTTTTCGGTCCATCGCTCAGTGAGGCTACACATTCAACTAGGGATGAACACGCACGTCAGAAAGCCTAGAGAACGTGGTGCTTGGAACAGCTGAGGAGACCAAGACGACTGCATGCTGGACAACAGGGAAATTGCAAAGACTGGAATCACCACAATGTGTCAGTGCTGAAAGGCAGCAATCGGGCCAGTTACTGTCAATTAGTCTGACACCAGTCCCAATCAAAATAATGGAGAGGTTCATCTGTAGGTTCAACTGACAGACCTTAAGAGATAGAAACACACAACCAGCGCTGGTCAAACTGGCTGCTGGGTCGGGGTGTCTTGTTTTGTTTTTAATAGGTCTGAGCAACCAAATCTGATCTCGTTACTTCAGAGGGTGATGAATCAAAAAAACCCACCTCAGTATAATTAACAACCAGTCTTTTAATGAAAACTGATTTATGCTAAGTAACTCTCCGAAAAAAACCCAGCTCCCTAGCACTGACCCATGGAGCACACATATACTACCGTAAGAAGAGGCTAGATGAAATACAAACATTACCATTGAAGAAATCGCTAAACAAAGTGTGGCGAGGAGATCTGCTGGAGTCCGAACAACTGCAGCCCTATTCAACAGTTTCAACATAATCTCCGTGATTAAACAGCACATAAATATTGCCAGAGCTGTACGCAGCAAATAAAACACATCCCTCACCTATAGTCACGTGGATTTCTTGCTTACCCAAGTCCCTTGAAACAGTTTGTACTGAAATACCAGTGCAACAGAAACAAACAAACAAAAAACCAAACAAAAAAAAGAAAAGAAAGAGAAGACTGTCATACTGACAGAATATTGGAAAGTAGAAATTCAACACTTTCAGGTTCCACACAGTTCAAAATTCTGCCCCAGACTTCCTGGGTAACTATGGCCAGGTCATTCAGTAGCTCTATGCTTAATATATTTCAGGCTAGAAAATAAGTTACCATCACTCCCTTTTCAGCACTCCTTGAAAGCAAAATAAACATCAGCATTTGGGGCGAATTCAGACCATGGTGTCACACTTAACTATACCATTGCCAGCAAGTTTTAAGCTGAAGGAACTCCCAGTCCTAACTGTGCTGGCAGAGCAAAGCCCAGAAGAATGACCCATTTACGGGTATTGTATGCTTAATTAAAAAAAAAAAACAAACCACCAGTCTGTTATGTAACTGAAAATAGCTGCCCTCTCTTTGAAGGAAAAAAAAATTAGAATTTAGTAGTTTTGCTGAGATCGAGCACTACAAGTTAACTGGGAAGCACAAATTTTGATAGGGCTGTACACAGGCAGCCCCTAGACACGTTACAGTTAGAAAAACAAGGGCCTGTAGTATAAAAAGTAACATATGTCTGTGTGTTCTTGATTTGCAGCATTCGTAGTAGTGAAAAAAACCTGAATAAAACAGGGATTAATTTTTGATGTTTTTGTTTAGAGCACAGAATGTGAAATACAGGATAGCTAAAGGTTAAACACCTCATACTGACGATGATAAAGAAGGCTAACGAGTCTGTGTGAAACACCACACTTACTGAGGCTGCAGACCAAAAGACAGCCTAGAGATTAAAATTTAATTCTTGCATCTCAGATGTCCTGAACAAGTTCTCTGCACTTGTTTTCCTCTTACAAAGCAGGAACATTACGCTTACCCTAATGTGCTTGAGGATCCTCACGTGAATAAGTACCACCATTCTGACCTCTGCTATGATTCCACTGGATTAGACCAGCTAACATCAGCTACCCCACAGAACAACAAACACCTCCTTTTAATTAAAAGGTTTAAGATTTCCATTTTCTATGCAAAATAATGTAGCTGTCAGGGCCATTTTGCTCCATCAAATGCAAGATTCAGGTTTAGACCATTATCAGATTTGAGTAAAATGAGTAAAATCTTTTCCCAATATACATTTCTCACCTGGCAGATACTCATACTAGTAAGAATTTTGTCTTTTTCCTTTTGCAAGTTAGTTCACAAAAGTACATAGCTGGAGATTGTGGACTCCCAGACACGTCCCAGAGTGCATACAGACAGGGAAACTGATATTGATGACTTGGGCTAGAAAAAAATCACTCAACTCATGTGGAAAATGTAAGTTGGCTTTTATATAAAGGGTGCTTATACTTTTATATTCCCTAATCACACTTTTAAAACTTAGATAGGTCCTTGAGCGTGAGACACCGCAACTTAAGTTAAAAGAAAATAATCCAAATTTTATATTACGTTTCCTGGATAGCTGCAGGAGCCAGGGGACGGATGTCACGGCAGATGAGCAGTGTGAGGGAGATGGCAGGCAATGGAGAGAGCGCAGTGGCCAGGAACCGTGCCTCCCTGTTTTGCTCACTCTGCAGAAGCAGGACTAGAGACGAAGGTGCTGCCTCTCCATTAAAATCCAGGCAAAACCTGGGCAGCTGGAGACCGTTTGAGCTTGTAGCTGAGTGAGCCAGGGACGGACAAGCACGGAATAAGCTCCCTTTCTGGCTGTACAAGAAACGAGCGGCAGAAGTGAGAAGTACTGCTTGGAGATTTATGTCAAGAGCTGGCTTGTTACCCCATATACAGTACTCAGCACTCCCTCTCACATGTTTCTTGGCTTCTCTTGACCGTAGTTGGAACTGAGCAACTGGAGAGAAACAACGTTTGGCTACTGACTCCAGGTAAAAGTGGTCACAGGCAGCAGCGGGCTAGTTACCCAAAAAGTCTGCCTTTTGGAAGGGAGGAGAGGACAAACACAGGTGCTGGGAAAAATACAGAAAAACTCACTTGTAGCATTTAAAAACAAAAATCCAAATCCTCTCCTTCAAGGACCTAACCAAATTTTAAACATGTTAGGAACTAAGACTGGTATAACCACACTTTATTATTGACCAGTTCTCCAAAGAATAATAAAAAGAAAACCTTAGAGAGCTGTGCCATAGGGAATAAAAGCTGACTTACCTTTTACCCACAGGCTGAGTACTCATTCCTACCCTGGTCAGTGATGGCACTGATATCACCTACCAAGAGCATGGTGAAGCTCATCTTTGTAGAGCAGGGAATCAACAACTGTAGACCGAGCTATAATGCGAAATTGCAAAAGGAAAGAGAAAAAGAGTATATAAAACTTAATTTTAAATCTTGGTGATTACGTTTACAGGGCAGTTGGCAGCTCGTAACTGAAATGGAGACAAATTTTTGGAAAAACCTCCTTTATGGTGGAGGATTGCTACTGATTTCGGAGTGGCCACATACGTGATCCAGTACTGATTTTAAGGCCATACGGAATCACCTGCATCATCTAGTCTGATCTGTAAAAACAAATCTCAAAGGTGCCCAGACACTTCACAGTTTGGCAATCTATCAAAATTCTAGGTATGTTATTGTCTTAGCTGATTTCTTTGTCTGTTAATAAAATCGGCCTTACTTTTAACCTGAATTTATTAAGCTTCAGCTTCCAATCAGAATTTATTATGTCTGTCTGCTTAGATTACGGAGGTACCTGCTGACAGCAATCCTTCACCAACACCTGTACTTCCAGCTCACTATCAAGTCACCCGACAACCATTTTTGTCTTCAACTAATAGAAGTAAACTGTCTACTGAATTTCCTACAGACTCATGAATAAAAGTATTGTAAAAATAACCACTACAATCACTCTAAGATCTAAAGCATTCACCAAGCCAGTCTTCACTGCTGCAAAATTCGGCATCTTCAAAAAGCCTTCCTTCCACAACAGCCAAGCACAGAATGCTAAAGCAACATTGTTAAGTTTGCAACTTCTGCTTTTCCTGGAGAGCACTGGGACTTCCTTTTTTTTTTTCTTTTCTTTTTTTTTTATCTTTTCTTTCCCTCCCCTCCCCCGAAAGCATGCGTGCAGTATATTCCCAAAGGAGAAATTTCAAAAGTGATATACGGAAACTACAGTATCAGCGTGCTAAGCACATGAGCTCAAGCAGGAAATGCCCAAAAATAGGTACAGCTTAAGCACTACAAACAGACAATGACATGGAAAATAAAAGGCAAGAAGAGTACACAGATCTCATAATAATATTTGATTCTGTTCAGAGGACATAGGCCTGATCCAATGACTGGATCTCCCTCACACTGGAATCATGATGTATGTTGTCTTAGCTGAAAAAAAAATGACATCAGATCAAAAGAACAGGCAGATGAAAAAAGAAGAAGTTAAGAGCGAAAAACCTGGGAGAGAATTCAAGGTCAGTGACATGACAACACGTTCTGTGTTGCCACATGGAACAGACAGTAGAATCTCCTTTCTCAATGCAATTTTGCATTTGAGCAGCTTTTAAAAAATTGGCCAACAGTAACTCCCAGACCCAAAGATCATTCTTGTTATAAGGAAGCTGAAGTCTACAGTTTCTGCAAGCAATACAAGACCTAAAACCAGTGTTTGTAACAGACATTATAACCTCTGTTAAACCCGACAACTGCTTTCTTACAGCTCAGCAATGCTGCCTGCAATGTCTGTAATCCAGGAGAGAGAAAGCATCAGCGATAGAACCAAGGTAAGAACAAGAAAGCAGCCTATAGCTGGACATCACACAACTGCTATAAAGGTGCAGAATTGATTTATTTCAAACCAAAAAGCCACTTAAATAAAAGAAAAATACATCAGAACACAACAGAGACAAAGAACAAGGTGGGTAAAAAAAATAAAAACAACGAAAAGCCCCAAAAGCACAAGACATACACCAAACTTGTGCCACACCTGAACATTCAAAATTGAAATTGGAAAGAGTTTCAGTTGCTTCCTGGTTTCTTGAATCCTGCATGACAAGAGACAGTGAAGACAGAGTATCCTCTCTCTCCAGCAATGGCGGGGGTACACTTATCTCAAGAATAACAGCTCCAAAGGAGAACAGAGATATACTAGGTAATGTGCTCAAACTAAAGTGCTCGCCCGTTTTTCCTGACATTCATTAAAAAAAGGCAACGATTCTGCATAAGAAGAACATTGTTGACATGAAAACAGAGAAAGAAGATAACACTACGATCCTCTAAAGCTCTCTAGCTGGCATAAACTGGAGCCAGGATATTTTATCCTCTGGCAGAGTTCATCCTCCCTTAAGCGTGGCCTGCCTGCCCAAGGTTACAAATCAAGTCTGCTACGGGTGCACATATGACAGCAGACTCCACGCAGCGCAATTTGGGTACCGTGTGACCGAAGTCCTTTATCACACAGTCATAACTATGCTGCTTCCAGATCCCAGCTCGCTCCCCAGCCTGCTATAGTATATCTGTACTAACAGGGGTATGTGGATGGTGGCTCTGCACAAACCAGTTGTCATGTTGCATCTGTTTTTCTGTTATAAAAGACTCCCATGGCTCCCAATAATGAAAAATTGACTGTATGTACAAAATGGTTCTGAAGAGGCATAAACATTTATCAGAGATTAGCATTTCAAGTAATCAGAGGCAGAGCTGCTGCTTGTTATGTATGTGAAATAAGACTACGTAGTAAAAATGTGATGAAGGCACTCGTGAATTAATTTTATACTGATCACAGTAAACGATCAGTTTAAAAGGCATCAGACAGGCAGCTAATTTTATTAAGTATACTTTAACCATATTACTAGTTGACGGGTTTAAAAAGTTGTAATGGCAATCTAGAGTTAATTTTTTTGTTTGTTTGTTTTTTGTCAGGGCTAATGTACAAGTTATATATGTACATGCTAATCTACAGCGTCGGGTACAGTGTCAAGGAACTGAGCAGCTCATGAACCTCAAGACGGATTCATTTTTCAGACACACCAATAGATGGTGAAACGACAACATTATTCTGCAGTAATTTACCAATGACATCTGCACTTGTATAGACTTTCTCAGCTAAGGATTTTAAAACAGTTCACAAAGAATAAAAAATTAATTTCTCAATACCTATGTCAGGTAAAACATGTTATAGCCATTGAAATGAGAACTAAAATCAGCAGCTTTTTTCAGCAAATTAATTAAGTTGCACTCTTTTAAAAGTCATTTTACACAAATCATCTAAAGATGATCTGCAAAGACAGCCATCCTTCCCTTCTATCTTCAAGGGAATACAGTCGACCCATTGCTATATACAGTCCAACCACTGGACCACAACTGAAAGAAAACAAACGAACAAGACCAAAAAAAAAAAAAAAAAAAAAAAAT
>VZSF01006060.1:8853-44532 GCA_013398295.1 Chionis minor | reverse complement strand
AAAAAAAAAAAAAAAAAAATCACATTGCTGAACACAAAAGGCTTCACTTACCTTTCTCTCCATCTGAAATAAGATCTCTTTCTCCCTTTTGAACAATTGTCAAATTCCCCATGGCTTGGCTGAGTCTTAATACACATCCATGATGATCACTACTGTCTACGGGGTCTCTAAGCTACAACACAAGAATTCCATATACAGTATATATTTTACTACTACAACAATATATTCTAACACACCCTACTTCAGCATATGTATAGGAGGGGGGGGACAAAAAAAAAAAAAAAAAAGGCGCATCATCATCATCAGTCCTTTCAGGTATTTTTTTCTATACTCACTGCAGTGCCAAAAAATGCATAAGAATGGGTCATCTTTAAAAAAGAGCTCTGTTTAAGAATATGCATTATTGCGGCAGTTATCCCATGGAACAAAAACGCAGAGAATGCTTCTTGCAGACAAGAAACAGCACGTAACATTTAAGCCACTGATAAGTTGTTTACTTTTAAAACTAAAAGACTTGCCTATACTTAAATATCAAAAGGAAAACAGCTCACCATGGCTTCATACAGTCTACTAAACTCCATGTAGTTTGGAGTAAGAATAGCTCGCTGGTAGCCTTGAATAAGAGAAGGCTGCTGGGAAATAAGCCACAGTCCATCCTGCAAAGACCAGCAAGAAGAACATTTACTGAATAGATTCTTAAATGTCAAACCACTGACTGAATCAGGAAAATACTTACAGCATCAATAATGATGGGAATTCCTTTCACTTTTGATTTTTCTATAATACCCTGCAAAAAAACGGAGATAGCTTTAAGATGCTTGCTAATTTAAATCTTGTAAGATCCAAAATAAATTCATAAAACAAATCTGATCATATAAATTGCTGTATCAAAGTAAGATAGAAAACAATTTGTTATACACCACAAAGTAACGTAAGACATTTTCTTATCAACCGGTAATCATACAGTTACATTGTTCTCTCCCTGGTTCAAGTATAACCAACGGAGTTTCCATAACTGACACCTTGGTGTTGATGTGCAAACAAACAATTGCACTTGCTCTCCCTGCTGTAGGAGGTCTGCAATGCCAACTAAGTCGTACATAGTAAATATACATCTCCAATTAAAATAAAAGAAAAATCCAAATGAGTATTGCCACGACAGAAATCTATCAGTAACTGTAACACTAATTTTAGTCGCTTTTCTGATGACAGCCCCATTGCGGTATTTGAGTTTATGTCCCAAGACAAGCAGTACTTAAGACACGTCATTTCAACTCACAGTCCTGGAGGTTTTATACTTTCAAAGCAAAATTCAGAAAGCCCAGAGAACAAACCATTTGCCAAAGTATTTTTCAGCGAGTGGTATCTACCAGCAGACCGCCTGCCCTTGATCTCTCTCCTAACCAAGCAGTGGCAACTACTGATACACAAGCTTTTTTAATGAGCAATGGCTGACAGTCAAGGTTTTTGAACGTTGTTCATTATCAACTTGTCTTTGAAGCTGGAGAGTTTATCTTTCTCCTGTATAAGATAACAGAGGATGGTATCCATCCAATAGTCTAATTATTTTTGAACATTATTAAGGTCTTCAGATCAGCTATCATATGGCACTGAGCTCCACAGGTTAGCTAGACATTACGTAAGGAATAAGAAAGCAGTTTTTAATTAATGTTCAGGGTACGGAACGCACTTCTGTTCTTGTATTGTGGTCAAAATAAACACCGCCCATCTTGCTTTCTGTAAACTATTAATTGTGGCATAAACATATCCTCACTAGCTCATTCCTACCCGAGTCTGCTTTTTCCAATACCAGTGGAAATATTTCCCTTCTGTTTTTAAACCGATGATGAGACTTTAGCAGCGTGCTTCAACTCAACACTACTGTTGTTTGTTCGGGCACTGTCTGCACACTGTAAGCGTGAGACTGAAACGCCACCCGCTGCTCCAAGCCTCAGGACTTGTCCCAACCCAGAGCTGCAGCTACGTTAGAAGCCGCTACGGAATAAAAAGCTCTCCATGACATACACACGCTTGCTCAGGCCTCGGCTCGGGCTGGGTGTCACAGACTGCCAGCTGAGACCTAGGGGATCCCGCCCTCCTTGGGATCCCAGGGGAACATCACAAGTCTTCTCTTGTATTCAGCTACTTCAATAATTTCGAACCAATTGCAAGTTTTACACAATTTGTACCATTCAGCTACTACTAAATTATTCAAATTTATGAATAAGTGTATTTAACAGCTGTGCAAGGATGGAATCTTAAAATACACCTAGAATTAGTTGTGGCATACTGAAAACCAGAGAGCCTTACTTTCAAAGCTTTTCAGAAATTTATGACACAGAGTCATTTCGTTATTCATTAATGTTAATCTGCACAGATGTGCACAGCTCCGTTTTCCTTCACAGAAACTGTACTGCTTTGACCCTGCTGTGTTAAGTTCATTAACAATTATGTTTGATTTGACTCACTTGGTTATAATAAAATAAGGCTGTGGATCTAGCAACCATGTTGGGTTTTTTTTTCCCCCTGTATAAATGAATGTTAAACATCCAACAGTCCAATTATTTTTGAACCATACACCAAGCTCTTCTGATTAGATATCACAAGGCACTGAGCCCCAGAGGTGAGCAAGATGTTAGGTAAGAAAACGTTCAGATCATCCTCCCCCTATTTTTGAAGATACAAATACCATTTACTGCAACCTCACTTTCTAACTGGTTTTAATTAGACTATTTTTGTACATTAGCAGCTTCACCAAACTCCTTTGGTACACTGAAAGCGATTACTTCTCCACTTCCCACTAATGTGAATCACCAATTTATTCTCACAAGTCAACTTTAGTAAGCCAGTCTTTCATGACACTTCATTTTTTAAAACCAAAAAAGATTTCCCCAAAAAATTCCATAAGGAATTCTGAAGAAAGACACTAGATCTCCGGAGTCCTTATCCTTCCAAAGTATTCTCTTAAATTCATTACGGGCAATCCACGGAACTAATTTTGCCAAAGCTCTGCTACCAAAACAGTTAGGATTTGGCTGCTACTATTATTGTTTGGCCCATTTTCATGTTTCTTCAAAATTGTCACCTTGAGTAGTGGTTACAACTTCTCTTTTTGTCTATATATGTATCTAGCAACAGGCTAAATCAAGAATCCAGAAAGACGATCCATTGTCGACCAAAAGAATGTAAGCATACGGAAAATTAAAAAATAATGTGGAAGTTACAAAGCATGAAAGTATACGTACAGGTAAATAGCTTCTGGAAGTCTGGGTCACAGTACACTCCAGAGAAATAAGACATTTCTTCCTAATAACGATTTGAGTTCCTACCTCTCCAGCACGTCCTCCACAATCCTGAGACATTTGACCTCTGCTCTGAAGAGAAATTTCATCTTGCTAAGTAAAACCCACTGGCCAAGCAACTTTTATTGTGTACCAAGTCTCTGAGGCATCAGCTTCTAATCTAACATACTGAGTGATCTTTGCTTTTTCTTTCTCTCTTTATAAAACAAATAATCAGAGGGGATACAAAGTCCTTCGTCTTATTTAGAAAGCTCATTTTTGATTAAAAAGAAAAAAACACACACAAAACCAAACACAAACAAAAATAACCCCCAAACAAAAAACTACCGTAATTATTTTCCTTTCCTCCTTCGTCCTTAAACCCAGACAGAAATTGCTTGGAGATGGACAAGGAACCTCACAGAGGAAGTTCTGGGAGGGAGGGAGGGAAGGGGTAATCTGGCAACTGTAATAAAGCAGTAATAGAGATAAGAGAACTCCCATAAGACAACCACCTGTCTGAAGAACACAACATTCCTTGGAGAACCTCTGCTTCCTATTGATTATGGACAGGACCCACCTCACCTGCTGCCATTTAAAGGTCAAATGGCTCACCACTGGAGAGCAATTCATCCTATCTGGCTTACACACCGCATTTAGGGCGGGATCAATCACCCACAGACGTACCTGTCTCTCCTCAGCTATCACAGAGCGGGCAAAGACACCTTACTGCTTTATTTTTAGACACCAAGAATTGGGTGAGATCAAGTCCACTTTAAAATGCTCTATTACTATAGATACTGTATTAAAAAATAATTATTTGTGTAAGAGGTGTTCAGAGCAATAATGCCTACATTCTTTGTGAAAAGTATTTTGTTCCTGGAAGCAAAAATCAATTTTTAACTGAATCTGCATCTCTGTATTTGGCACGGACTTTCCTGTTTTAATACTTGTAGCACATAGAGAAAACTTCATAGTTAATTGCACAATTAATACAGTTCAGACTATCTCTACTTTCATACCAAGACCTATTTAACAGTTTCTCATAGGACTCTATGTATGAGCAGGAACCATCCGTTCAGCTTTATCCCATGTAACAATTATTTCTATGCAAAAGGATTCAGAAGAGAACACTGCTAATTAAAAATACTAAGAAATGTTACTAAGAAAAGACTTGAAAAACAAACACCAATCACACAAGTGAACAGCAACACGTGTCAATGACAAAACCAAGACATCACCCCTTCCCTTCAAAGGGCATTTTGCCTATTACGATTTTGGAGATTCTAGCTCCCAGATATCCCAATGGACCACCTTTCTCTGCACAGAACATATTATACCACAACAGCGGTGGTTCAGCTTGGCGCAGAACAAGCCAGAAGTAATTCCTTCACTTGATTCCTAAGCACTCGAGGACATCCAGAAACAAAGGACTGGGCCACAGGGCAACCTTTGGCACCAGTCACGAAGCAGAGAGGACAATGAGGAGGAGAAGAGAGTGATACACTGCCGCCATCTAACCTCATGACCTACAGCCACACTGGTTAGTGAAGATACCAAAGATGGAAATCTGCATCCTTCCTCTGCAATATTCACAGCCAGGCCCGTATTTCAGTCTCCTTATCTTTCCTGGAGAGAGTCCTAACGCCAGGGGTTTGGGCGGTCTCTTGCTAGGGATATTCTGCTTTGTACGAGTTAGCTAAATACTTGGTGACTCTCCGAAACAGCAATTCCACAGCCCACAACATTTGAATGAGAAAAGGGAAACAGGTTCCAGCCCGCTGCGATTAAAATCAGCAATAATGAACTGTATTACAAGACTGCAAGACTCATGCTAGAACTAATCTGTAACAAGAGCTTCCTCTCCTAGTAAGTAGACGCCCTTAAGCTTCTACCCTAATTAAGTCAAAGAGGAAATGACCTGGGATTCACGCATCCCATGAAGGTGCTGTATAGGACAGCCTCCCACATAGTTACCATTTCTTAGCGGCACCAAATACTCGACATTTAGGAAAGCCCAAAATAATATTCCAGTGATTGCAATTTTTGGTGGAGGTGGCTGAGGGGAGAAGAGCCAGAGAGGGTAAAATTAACCTGAATCTACTCCCACTCTACTCTTGAAATACACAATTTCCTGAAAAATCTTTGGCCCGCGACTGTGTACCCAGGACTTGTATGCCAGCAACCTAGTCACTCAGAACTGAAAAAGAAGTGGTGTCACAGTAGAAACCAGTGCTCTACCTGGGTAAAGGGAATCCTTTGCTGCAACTGGGAAAGCTAACAAAGTAGTAGCTAAGAATTTTTGTGTTTTAACTAATTCTTTTATTGTCATGGAAGCTATTCCCTGAAATGCAATGCACTCACTTTAGTAGAAATCTGTGTTCTCTGTCCTGACTTTCACATGGGAATTATAAAATAGACTCCCAAAACCAAATTCCAATCTTTTGTTGGGAAAAAACCCCCAACAAACCACCAAACCCCAGCACACTGAAAACCAGAACACCACATACAGAAAATTGGAATCAGTCAGGCTGTAAAAGGACCTCAGGAGGAAGAAGCTTGAAGGAACGGATGGACAGGCTACTGCTGAAAGAGAGCACAGTAATGAAGAGAAGCATGATATGATTTATCCAGTTGACAGCCCGCTGCTGTGCTAGGGAACACAATATTCACCTGCACCGCACTAACACGGACATCCAGGACTCTTGCGCACTTCCACAATTATTATGGAAAAAGGGAACGCGCCAAGATGACCCAGTGCAAGACACTGGCTGCAAAAAACAGCTAGGAGGGGAATGGGGGGAACACGAGAGGGAGGAATATATTGCTGTGGAGCTCCTAGGTATAATCCAAGGATATTTAACCAGCCACGGAATTCTTCAGCAGCAGGTAGCAGGTGGTACACTCATAGTGAGCACCCACAGCCTCTTGCAAAACTCTGCCATCAGTCCAGACTTCTCCACCCAAGTCCTTTAGCCAGCAATAGCACACGTACCTTATTTACTCTGCCTGCCTACAACAGTATACAAACTGGTTTTCCACAGCTCCTTGGAAAAGAAAATTATGTACGATTTGGCCCACACCTGACTTAAATGTACTATTCAGCTTTTTTAATTAGATGTGGATTGGCAGCATAATGTCTGCAATGATTTTTAATATATTATTAGTCATATCACTACTTGTGTTTTTCCTGATGAACTGGTTTAGCTACACAATAACTTTGGCATTCGATGTTTGCAACTGGAAGAATCAGGAAATTAGAGCCAGTGGTTTCAATAAAAGATTGAATTTTAATGAAATAAACAGAAAACCACAATAGCAGCATATAAAGCACATCTATCCCACAACAGTAATTAATTTTCACTAGGGATGCATCACACTCTCATCTTTTGACCTTGTAAAGGAAAGATACTGCAGGCAAGGCTTCCTTTACTGACACCAGCTACCGACCACTGTATTTCTCAGGTCCCTTCAAGAGCCATGTCTTGCCCTACTCTTCGCAAAATTCCTTACCCATGTGCTCAAAAAGAAGTTCAAGCTTCAGCGTGCCACAATAATGGATAGCACTGACCACGATGACATCCAAACATTTTAGGAAGCAGTATAACCTTGCCTTCGGCCCACTGAAAGTGCATTCTACTGCAACCTGCAAATGCCAAGTGTGTAATTAAATCTTCCGCTAGACGTTCCAAAGTAAAGTATCTTAGGGGAGCTGCTAAGCAGGTGAGGTCCTTTAAACAAGAGTTTGCACCCATGCAACCTGTTAATAACTGGATTTCTAAGAGAGAGTGATATCCTTGCTTGTCCGAACAGGAAACTGCCAGCCCTCCTTGGCATCTGGGCAGTGTGTGCCTTGCCAGGGAAGCGCCGTGCCTGCATTCACACCTCTAAAACTCCAGTTAGCTGACGCCCGCAGAGCAAGTCGATGCCATCTCCTACACCGTACCCCTCCACTGCTCCTGCCTGTGCTACTGATTTGACAACACCGGAGCGACCCAGGCTCCGGGCTGACTAAGCTGGAGTCACCAGACTCACGGCAGCAAGAGTGGTGAGCTTCTGGTTCGGCAGACACGTATAACCTGCCACTGGTTAGGTCCCATACAACCTGAAATAACCAAAAAGGAGTGGCATCCCCTTTTACAAAGAACCCTCCACTGAAAGCTAGGATCAGAAACTGCTGTTGAAATGCCACTATAATTGCTCGTATTTTCCACATGGATGCTGCTCCCATCCAACAATCCTCAATCTATGGTTTTGTCTGGAACAGAGAGATAAAAGGGAAGAAATAGCCAGAAATTTCATTGTAAATGCTGCAGCTGGAAGCATTTCTGCACACCCCCCTCCCCAAGGTGCCCGGGAGGAACAAACAAGTTCAATCCCACCACGCTGCAAACCAATTCCTACAAATAGGCACTGAAAAGCCTAGGAAGCATTTCTGCGTTCCTTGCTTCAAGCCTGGATAAATGCAGAGTTAGCAGGGACTCAGCTGCATAGAGGTCAGGATGCAGCTCTGTGGCGGAGATGCTTGGAAAATGGGCTTGGCAAGCAGAAGTTTGTAATCTTGCACAGCTAGATGTAGGCAAATATCCCAAGCTCCGGCTGCGCTCAAGGATACAGTCAGGGTTGGCGGGGGAAGAAGCTTCCCTGAACAGAATATATTTGATACAGAAGGTTGTGAAAAACATTAAAAATGGAGTTCTGCTGTTTGAGATTCCTCACATCAGAGCCATATTTGCAGTTACTTGTTTTGTTTTTATATTTACCCGCTGTTAGAAACACGCAGTTAAGACTGAAACTTGCATTCATTAGTTCCCACAAACCGATCCGAGAACCCATCCCCCTTTCAAAGCTCAGCAATGTCAATCAAAATCTCACTTTGTGGACAAGATTTATATAAATCGCCTTTAACTAGCCTAATTGCCTCAGTTTTACTTTATATATTCCTGTATGCATAACTATCACTAGCTCATTAATCACTCCCACTATGCTCTCAAACCTCACATAAGAAATGATTAACTACTGACCACCATTGGTACTATCTGAATGAAGAGTCACATAACAGAGATGAATATCCTTTCTTTGAACCAAATAGCTTCTTTATCTCATGTTTTATGCTCCATTCAATTTAACTGGGTCTTTTGTCTTAACTGTAGTACCACACGCTAGGCTCTGGTTTCCAAAACAGATTTTCACGTGCACAGGAAAATATTTAAACCAAGCAAAGGGTGATAAGGACTCTAAACAGTACCCTGCTACATCATCAAGCTCATTAAGTGCTTTGGGAAATATTAAAAGCTGTTGCTACAACTAGCAAAGCTGAAGATGCTGTAAATCGCAGCTAATAAAAAATGGTTCTATTCTACATTTAAAAAAAAAAAAAAAAAGCTGAGAATGATCCACTTTAGATTCCTTCTTGGAATTCAAAGCAGATCACCTGCTGTCGAACTTGGAGCAAAACTGCAGCTAACAGTTTTTTAATATCTGCCTTAATCATATGCTAAATTCTTAAAGAAGTGACATAATTGAAAGTAATGCCTGAACCTAGGAAACACAGGAAAACAAAGCAAAAGCCTCTGAAATAACTGTCCTAGTTATGCAAAAAAACCCAGAGCACTCCTTTTTAGCTATCTCCCCCAAATTCATGACCAACCAGACACCACTTGAGCAGCTCATTTACACAATTCCATCCCTAAATACATCCAAATCCAGTTTCAACAATAAGCCCGTTTACTCCAATCCAAAGTAAAAAAATCTAAACCAGAATAAAGGCACTATTCTCATGCTTTCTCATCCACAGAACGTTTGCACTAACAAAGCAAAGTCTACAAGGTTTCCAATTTATGGTTGAATATGTTAACGTTAGATTTGGCTTAAGATATTCATGGTCAGCTGTTGGCATTTTGTCTTAAAATAAAACAAATAAACATAAACTTAAAATGAACTCTGGAATTTATCACTGCTAAATTCTTTTTAGGGTTTCTAGCTGAATGATGCTCAGAAAGAGTTGAAAACATATCCATTTCCAGTGTTTTCCTTACAAATGCTTTTAAGTATCAAACAATGTAAGCCTAAACACAGAAAGCAAACAAACATCCCACTTCACTGTGAATGACTTTCATCAAGACCCATTACATATATTAGAAAGTAAATTCTGCTTGCAAGCTACATAAACCTGTATTTAAGGTCCTGTTAGCATATTTTCCAACATTGTTTTCCTAATCAAGACATTCGCAAAGCAGCCACAGAATGGCAGTTCTTAGCACAAGCAGCACAAGTTCCTAGTGTAAACAAGCCTCAAGCTGGCTCTCCCAAGCTTTATATTCGCACCAGTACCACCATTATAAAGAAAGAGCTGCATCCTATCCCAGCAACTGCTTCATCTTGGGTGAAGATATCCACAAATTCTGAACCTCATCAGGCTGCTTGAAAGCAATGAGGCTTGGCTATCAGTCTTGGAGGATGGGTGGGGGCTGAGAGAAATCCAGTTTACCCACACATTCTCCCAGCGGGTGTGCGTACATGCCCTCCGGTTTTTGCCTCGGCCGTGTCACAGGCACAAGATCCCACCCACCTCACCTCCTCCTAACTGAAGGCTGAGGAACAGACGGGTGGCGCGTCCTCGCTGCTACTTCAGTCCCCTATGAACCGCTGAAACCCCGCAGCAGGGATCTCCAGAGGACTTAAACAGGGCAGGAAGTAAATGCACATGACACGCATTGAAGAGTTAAGCTTCTGGTAAACAATTTTTCTGTTAACTTGAGTCAACGTGAGCAGTGATTCCAAAGAGCTAACGTATCCTGTTGTTCATGTTCACACGTGGCAGCAGGTACCACAGACAATATTATTAACCGTCAACTGCAGCATTAGCCTGGGATGCTTCGCAGATGTCTTGCACTTGGTGCAAATGGAACCCGGGGGCTGCTCAGCAGCAAGAGGAAAATGCTTCTGGAAGCCCATAGCAGCACATTTAGCTGTAACGGACTGCTGTGACAACAAAAGCGGCTCTGTATTCTGTGGTCCTTTTAAGCTTGCAAAAACTAGTGCAGATAGTGCAGCGAAGCACCTGGTCCCGTTCTCTCAATTTATTAAGGCTATGAATTGTTGCCTAAATCCTGAAGGCATGAGGCTTGAAGGGGGAAAATTAATCCAACTAACCAAAAACAGACACAGAAAGGCTGATACCTCAGCTGAGGTAGAACTGAGAATCCATCTGACAGAGAAAATTTCAAATGGGCTCTCTCTGAGCACGCTCGATGGAGGCAATCCATGACAACGGCCCAAAGCTCTCCCACCCTTTGCTAGACGTTAACTGCAGCCAAGATACTTCCACACAACCTTAAGATGATGTCACTAAGGGTGGATAATGAGATTTCTGAAATTTATATCCCCACAGATAGCAGAGATCTTTAAGGGCAAATGACGGTCTGAGGGTAGCGTTTGCAGGGTGAGTGGGACAGAAACGGCACCTAGGCAGGGCCTCAGCCAAAAGAAGAAACCAGGCTGGTATTTGGGACGTTTTCTTGGAGCTAAAACAAAGACTTAAAACAAAAGACTAAACAACTGAGCAAGAGGTATGCAGCTTGAGAACCCACCAACAATTCTGTATCAGTCCATTTGACCACAAAGCCAGTAACATACCCAATAAAGATTCACCAAACTTAGAAGCAGAAAATTTCACAGGAACATGCCATTCGTACCAGAAGGAGTAGGAGGGAAAAGGAGATGGGAAGAGGCTGGAAAGTGATACAGGACACAGCTAAGCCTGTAACTGCCTAACTGCTGGGCAGCAGCAGAATGAACATTAGGCAGCATCATCTCCTCTCCCTGAGGGCTACGCAAGGAATATAATATTCTTTCCAAAGTCCTCTCGGGACCTGCATTCATCACCCTGCAGGAGAGGAACTTGGTTTTCTCACAAACCCAAGGAACAGCTATCGATGGTAAAGGCAGGAATTCCCCTACTTCAAGCCTCAGGCTAGAACAAAAACTGGATCAGAGTAAGACCAGAAGTGCAGACATCCCTGGAATGGCCGAACGAAGAATGCTGTGGTGGGTAGATATGATAGGGACATAGTATTACCGCTGTGTGAAAAAAAGGAGAATATCCAATAGCTTTGGAGATATGCTGTTTCTAAGCATTGACAGAAGACAGTTGTAGGGACGTTGGCCTTGCTTCCATGTGGCAGCTAAACTCCTCCTCTACCAGACTCTAAACCATCACCAGTACCAGCAGCATCCCAACTGAGATGAACTTGGGGAGGTAACAGTACTGTCATCTCTGGCCAGAATCGATCACGGACACTGAAAGGGAAAAACAGGTGGCCTGATGTTGCCTACAAGGAACCCGGCTGTGGTGGCTAAGTTCCACACCAGATGTGGTAACAGCATTTTGTAAGTTTGAAGTAGAATGGGAAGCAGAGGTGCTTCAGTATGCACAGTCCAGAACTGAGAAGTGGAGGAGAAACATGTTTTTGTTCCTTTTTCTTACAGAGAAATAGCTTGGACAGCTTCTTAAGACTAGAATTACCACATCTGCATGGGATCCAGCTGCACAGCTATTAGGACACAACAAATGCTTTCTTCAGGAGATTTTTCTGAAGCTGCAGCTCCTGCAGACCCATGGCTAGAAAGCTCTGTCAGAGCATCAACCTTCACCCAGGCAACTGAGAACCAGCATGTGAGGGTTTTGGCACAGACCCACAGAAGTGGCATACGAGAGGAGGATATAACTTGTGGAGTGGCTTATTATAACAGAACTTGTTAAGGGAATTACAGCCAAAACCAGACAATCACAGGAAGCCAATAAGTATGTAATCAAAGAGTATCACTATGCTCTCAAGAAAAAAAAAATAAAAAAGGAAACTGATAACAAGGTGCTGCTTTTCCACCAGACTCTTAAAAAAGGAGCTGAAATGCCACAGTGCATGCACTGCAGACATTAAGCATGAGAGAGGTAGGTGATCTAATAAAGGTGCTGAGGAAGCACTGTCTGGTCTGGAGAGAGATGTACCATCTGGTCAACAAGTAGTCAGGCTATTTCACATGAAAACGCTGCTCATGGGCCGTATACCAGAAATTGCAGGTTACTGACGGCACTAGTATCCTAATTTCCCAATGGTCAGGAGAGAGCAGCAGCCCAAACACATGACTGTTGGGACAAGCACAATCATTGGCAACGTGCTGGTACAACACTGACAAGAGCCAACATAAAAACAACGTCAGAGAGGTGACAGACCACTGTGCCTCAGCACTTTGATGGGGCAGGAGGAGGAAGAGGGGCAGCTCTCTTCCATCCTCACTGCCACTCCGATACAAAACCCTGACCAGAAAGCAGACACTGATCTGCATCTCAGCCCTGCATTCATATGACAGCACGCTGAGGTTAGCTTAAAGGGAAAACAGAAAATTATACACCAAGCCAGCCTCCTGTAAAAGTTTAAAATAGCAATGCTATCATCGCTTGCTTTTTTTTCTTGAAGGTGAAGAGTGATAGCAAGCTTAAAATTCACTCTTGAAGCAAGAGGGAGACTCAGCCTTTCCTCAGCACAGAGAAGCACCGGCCTTCCTCAAGCGGGCAACAAGGGTTCGCTTGTCCCCAGTTACAGGCGCTTATTAAAGCTTTTGGCCGAACAAAGAATTTAGAAGATTATGGCAGTTAGATTAAAAAAGCAACACTGGGTAACAGTTACATAATTACAGTGAAGACAAAGAACTTCAGGCTTTAATGTGACTTGAAATTAATAAGGTCAGATCCATAGCTCGTATGAACACGGCCTGAGATTTTAGCCTGAAGTAACTTCCAAGCGCCTCATCTTCATTGGCTGGGTTTGTTTCTTTAACTTTAAGCTGTTAAGTCACACAGGATGACCAGGCTGAAGGAAAAGCATGCTTGTAATTCACTAAGAAAGCAAAATTATTTTTAGCAATGATGAAAAAAAAAAAATACAATCAAGGAATCTTCCAGATACAGATAAGGACACCGACCGATACTTATAAAACCCAGAAGGAATTCTGATATAAAAGAAGCTTATGCTAGATATCTTAGATATTCTAAATGAATTCTTCTTTTCTTTTGTTTAAAGTTGTTCTCCTTTAGGAAAAAAAAAAAAAACCTTGATAATTTTTTAGGAACCAAGAAAAAAAAATCATTGCCCAAAAGTTTATGTAAAAAGAATTCTGAAAAAATGTTTTCAAAAAAGAGTAACGTCTCTGTGGAAATTTTTAATTCAGAACAGAATTTGATTTGTTGATCAGCTGTAATAAATGTTTACTTTCTTTCTTTCTGAATCCATGTTCTTTATTAGTTTTGCACCTCTGTATCATAAAACAAGCATTTTTTGGAAGCAGGAGGAGAATTAAAGAAGAGAAGAGCTCCAACAGCAATTTTCTCTAACAAAAGCCTAGAAAAACCACCCTCCACAGTTCTCAAGGTATTCTAAACTACTCGCATAGTGTCATCTCCGGTCTCTTGCCTCCCCTGTTTTGCAATTGCATCGTGTAACTGTCAACAGTTCTGTAAATTAATGTAAAATTGATTCCACTTCGTTAGTACCACTGATTAATTCAGTAATACTTCTCAGTAAAAAAAAAAAAAATTGTACAAAATTAGACTGACATTAGACTGAAAGATATACTTGGAACATATAAAGATATGTTGACAGTAATACAAGACATCGTCTGGAAGACTGTGTAAGTACATATTATTTAGAGTAGAGAACTATCTTAAGCTCCTGTTTCCAGCTCTCCACGAAGGCTTGACAGAAAATAGGATTACCTCTTTATCCAGAGTAGAAATCTACAACATTTTATAATTAAGAGTATTATTTCTTATTGCAAGGGGCCACTGTCCCTGTTCTTTGGTACCTCTCCTGCCATAAGTTTTCAAATACAGTTCCGAAAATTAGGAACTTAAATTCATATTTATGTTCTTACAGTACACGTGCTTTGCACCTAAGAAAACACAGAGCTCTTTATCTAGAGATGTTAACATTTATATCTTAATTAGCAACTTTCACAATCAAAAGCAAATCAAAACAACCATAGGGGTGCGCAAAATTCAGCATAATGCTTACAATTTAACAATGAAGACCACAACTAACAGCTGTAATTTTCAGTCAACAATATTTTATTAAATTTGTGATTTAGTAATCCTAATCAAAAACATTTGTGTAATCATGTAAAAGACAGGAAATTGGTTAATAAAATTCAACATGAAGACACAGAGTAAAATGTCAGTATACACATTACCTTAGCGTTCTCAAGTAGAACTTCATCTCTACCTAAGCCAGGTCCTATGACAATTGAGTGCAGTCGTGGTAACCACTTTTCCACCTCATGGACAGCATTGGGACTATCACTAAATAGAATCGGAAAAAAAAGACAAGTTTAGAAAGGCTTCATTTTACTGTTCTCAGAATCTGAGTTCCAGATGCAAGACAGAGACATTTCCTATCTTGAGTGTCAGGCAGTCTTATTCTCCAAGCTACCAAAAATCTGTGACCCAGGAAATATGGAATGGTTTTCCACATAGTTAAAACAAAACATTTCTCTTGATTCATTCCTTAGGGGATACCACATAAAAATGAGGAGGTAATTGCAAGTATCCACTATGGTTGTTACAAAACAAGAAAATAAAACTCAAGGAAGAAACCAACAATTCTCACAGCCTGTCACAACTCCCTATTTCATGTTTCTTTGTAAACATTACACCTTGGAGAGAGACCCACCAGCTTGCAGATATATACTGTGGCTTGCTGGAAACGATGAAATTATTTATTACCCTGTGTAGCAAAATGACAAATCTACTCATATGCTTTTTTATCAGTTGCTTCATAAGCATTTGTTCCAACTGAATTATGTCCAAACTGTCCCCTTTCCCCAAAAGGCAACAGGAGAATCAAGGTATTCAGTAAGGGTATTATCTGCTTGTAATACTTAAGATTTCTGTAGCGTTCAGGTTTTCTCTACGTTGGAAAAATGATGAGAAAATCCACTGCCATGTATAGTTGCCACGATACAGCACTCAACTGCTGATCAGAACTGTTTATTTTGTTCTGATCAGTTTTGTTGTGTAAATAGGTCAGAATATTTTCAAAGCACTGCCCAACAATGTCAGCTAATCCTTAGTGACAGTACGGAGGGAAAATTTAGCCTCCCTCCCTCCCCACCTCTGACATAAGCAACGACAATAAATGAACATTTTAACTGAAGCACAGGGGGAAAAAGCTCCCTATAGGCAAAGCAAGGAGGTACTGTACGACAGCGTTACTCGGAATATTTTGAGCTTGCAATACTTTAACAAAGCTCTATTATTACGGATGAAAGCCCTTGCATGTTTTTCATAACCAACAGCTGTACTGATGGGACACACCACTTGGGAACAAGTGTTTAGCTGGCGTCTGGCAGAATCAGCAAATTCCACAACGATTTCTGCAAGTGCCAGGCAGGAGCCCAAAGCTTTTGCAGCTGCAGCGAGCGAGGCGGCCCACTCGAGGCCGCAGGGATGCAGTGCCTCGCTCCTGGCCCCAGCCCAGCGGCCCCTCCACCCACAATAGCCGCTTCAGAAATCCCTGGCTGCAGCAGCGCCGGCTCCCCGAAGGCGCCCCGTGCCGACACCACGGAACAGCTCTGTCAAAACAAGGCTGCCGGGTGGAAGCAGTGACCCGCTGCAAGGGCAAGGGAGACAACGGACCACGGGAAGATGTCGGTGGCCCTGAAGCAGTCCCTCCCTTCCCAAGCTGAAGTCAAATTCCCACTTGAACAATGCAGCTCCCTGCTTTCTTCTCTAAGCCACAAGGAAACAGTAGCAGTAGCTTAAGAATTGCCAAACGGCTTACTTCCCCCTCCTCCCATACAAAAACCTATCAGTTTATGATGTAGATACAGGCTGGAAATAAAAATGATTCAAGAAATATTTAAAGCACTAATAAAAAAAAGCCAGTTATTTTACACATGGTAGGTTGAACATGTGAAAGACTGTCTGCGAACCAAACTCTAATAAAATGTCACCATTTCTGAATATATACCACTTCTTTATTTACATGCTGAAACTGATTTTATCTCTAGAAGAGCAATATATTTCTCAAATATCTCCTAGACATCTATGTATCATACAGATATAAGAATACTGCTATATATATAAGGATGTTTGAATGGATGGATTCAACATATCTTTGGATAGGAGAAGCCAAACACATTAAAAAAATGTTCCACTAAAAGTAAGCTAACAACAGAACCATAGATAGTACTATAATGGCTCTGCTGTCTTACAAATGTCTCATGCAAATAATCTCAAGGTAGAAAGTTTGCCAATTTATTTATATTTTGGATTGAAATAAGATAATTTTGTCTCCAAACCAACTGATAATGCAGTCTTCAAAACAAAGCCATCTCTTGGGAAATGAACAGTCCAACATTAAGCCGCTCCTGCTCACTTTGCCTCTGGTAATAATAAAAACCTACTGTAGAGCTTTTCATCTTCAAAGCATTTTACAAACATTACGTTCACATAACTCCTTTGCAACTTCACATCAAGAAGCAACCCAAGGCATATGAAGGGCCAAGAGATTTAAAACGGTGATAATGACTACTACATTACAAAATCAGCTATAAAAACATGCTGAAAAATAACTGATGGATTTTGGTTCTTCATAAAGAAAGCAGAACAAATACTGCTTCGGAGAAGCATCATGCCAACTTCACTTTAAAGATACTAGATGTTCACAACAGCTGTGGTTATGCAGCTAAGGACACCTTACAAACATCCTGTATCCACAGCTTCTCTGAAAGCAGAAGAGCTACCATGTCATCCTACCATTTATTCCCGCACACGGACGTCGAAGCTGGAGCGTTTTAAAGCTGACAGGGTACAAACAATCAACATGTAACCTTCGTCAGAAAGGGGCATCACCTTCAATGTTTCTGACCATAGGGTTTAGCACAAAGACAGAAACTCTTCTAGCTCTTAACAGCCACGGTCTGCTCAGCTACAACATTCAAACACGCCCAGAAGAGTTCTCTGACACTGAGGTCAGCTGGACTCTACACCCTCAGTCTTCTGAGCAGGTAACAGTCCCTGAACCATGGTAGTTCCTCACCAGTGGAAGAAGTTGTTGGGAGAGGCTAGCTGGCACAGGCCAAAAACCTTGCCAAGGATCGTTTGGATAATTCACCAGTACAGACAATCATGTGTGGGTACCTGGCAATAAATATTCCCTTGGTAGAGTTTAGTTTCTTACTACAGAAAAAGCCAATGCGTATTCTTGTTGGCCTGTGGATCAAAAACAGAAAAAAAACCCCAAAATACTTTGGAGGCACCAGCACAGAGTGCAAGTGAGGTCCCCAGCTGTCCACTGTGTACTATGCTCACACAAATAATGTTACTAGCTTCTGTTGTCCCTTTATGCCGATTTCTCTGCCTGATTACTAACCCGATTTCAAACCTCTCCATTTAATTATCACCACCACTGCCCAAGACACGCATGCAAAACTGAAATTGGCACTGGTGGGTTTTTTTTTGTTTTTTTTTTTTTTAAATGTATCTAGAAAGGTATGAGGTATGAAGATGTCCCCTTGATCAAGAGAGATGCAACCTTCAGGCTGCGACAGGGATCAAGTAAGCAAGGATCAGTATTGCCTTTAGAGGTGCAGAGCCATCCAATATGTGACTTGGCTTTTTTCCAAAACAGGAATCACAAATACAATACCCCTGCTCTAAAGCACAAAGCTAATACTAATATAAAGAGGAGTCAGAAAATCTCTTGCAAGGCCAAGAGAAAACAGCATTTGAATTTCTGAAAAGGAGGGCAAAAACCTTTGAGAGAGACTTTTACTAACTAAAAGTCAGGGATTTCTGAAAATAAAGCAAGTTTTTGGAAGGTGATGGGGCAAGAGACAGGGAAACAGTCTGGCTTTCCCATAATTTGAAAATACAAACTCTGCACCATAGACACACACACTAGGAATAATTTGGGAAGCTGAATGCAAGCAGTAACACCTGTGAACACAGGGAGTGAACTACAGTACCGTTGTGCAGATGTGTGCAATTAAAGATTCTGGCAACAGACCACAGCTGTGATTTGCAGGGAACGAATACATCTTCAAACAGCTACTTAACTTCCAGCTAACCACGACAGCATTATGTGACATGTCATTAGATGCCATTCTGCTGAAAATCTAGATTACAACAGCTCAACGTTGTTCAATCGAGCAACCAAACAACACCCCTCCAAATCCCAAAAGCTTCCTCCAAGCCTTAGCTTGTCTAGAAAGCAACCAATAAAGCTCTGACTGCATACAGAAAAGAACTACCACAGGATAAACATGTAAAAAACAACCACCAGACAACAGGATCATTATCAAGGAAAACTGAAGGAGCTTCTATAATCTGTCTCATTCCTGTGAAGCCTAATAGGTAAGGAAAAGTCTAAAGCTAATATAAAATATCAGAAAAATAACCTCTAGTCAAAGTCAACTTTACACATTGTCCATTAGACAAAGCAGATGTAAACAAATAAGCAAGCACACAGAGAGTCTCATGGGGGGCACACTGTGAAAAAGGACCCCACAGATGTTTATCTGATCAACTTTCCTTAGCTATTAGCAAGAGGTGGAGGAGAGACACAAAGCTTCACTCAGCAAAGACACCGATCTCTTGGGAAGACAGATACAGCAGCTTTATCATTTGCCTTAAAGACCCATGTAGGCAGCGCAAAGAGATGGTCTTCAGCATCTTAGATGTTTACCTTTTTCTTTCTTTTCTCTGCCTCCAGACCAGATTCAGAAAAGTACTTTCCATGGCAAATTCTACAAAGATTCTTCAAATTAAACAGCATCTAGTCTCTGAAATCATGAGGATAAATTTTCTTTGTGCATTACTGGTAGCTTTAGATAACTTCTGCCAAACTAAAATCAACACACCACAAAAAAAAAAAATTCCTCATCTTGCCACCTCAACTATTTATTTTTGCGTACAAGAACAGCAGTGGTTTGGTTATGGTGCTTATGGCAGTAACTGCTGGATTCAGTACTGCGCAGTTGCTTCTTACCCTAATACACAACCTCACAGCCTCTTATAATACCTTTTAGACTTGAAAAGCGAATAAAGAAAATAAAAACTTTAAGTCAAGCTTTTTGCTTTTCAGGACTATTCTGTATTTCACTATCACACAATAAAAACTGACCCCAAACACATTTCTGTAGATCTTCATCTTGGATGAAGACAACATCACAAGAACAACAAAGAGCCTGAAAAATACAGTGGCTACTGCCCTAAGATCACCCACAGTTTCTAAAAATCTTCCAGAGCAGTTTGTAACAGCGACTTGACAGGTGCCATCTGTTTGGAAGTTTGCTCTAGGCTGGTCACTGGCCAGAGTGGTAGGACACCTGGACAGGGACAAAAATGAAACTCCCAGCCCCGTCCCCCCAAAAGAATGAAAATTTTGCTGCATGCTGCTTTTTATTCAAAGACTAGCTTTCACCAAATGATCAAAAGCCACCAAGGCAATAGCCTTAAATTATCACAGAAAGCTCTAAAGACAGCAGCTTTCCTCATTCAGCATGAGTGACAGCTACTGTCATTGCTTTCTAGAAGAGGGAAAGGAAGGATGGTGATAAGGTGCAGCCTTGTCAAATTTTACATGGAAACAAGAAAATGTGAAGCGAAGTCAGCATGGGTGTAACCGGGAGCTACAGAAATAGTAGATAAGGATGAATGACAGCGCAGACAGGAGGCAGCAGGACCACAGCTCTTCATGTGTGTTTTAGGCAGAGCTGGAACCACCTTAGTAATCAGAGATATAGTTCGGGCATCACAGAACGCCAATCAGTGGGACCTCCTGCTAGAGAAGGACATGGGACACAAGCAAGGCTGTTGTCACCTGATCAACTACACGGCTCTTTGCTGGAGAGCATATTTTTCAAATTCTGCTTGTTATCTGTGCCCACTTGGTGTGACTGAGGCAACTCCAAATGCATTAAAATGTACCGCTGCAGAAGTCTGTTCGGTAAACTCGGACAAAGCCACTTTAAGTGGGCAGTTTCAAAAGCCAACCTGGAGTCTTATCTTCAAAGATGGGGAAAAGTCTCTGATCTGAGGATCAAAGAGTTTTGGTTTTCTTTGTCCAAATACTGCAGGTAATTATATTAATGTGAATCAAATGTTAGACCTGCTGACATTTAGATCCTGTCATGTTATATAGTACTTCAAAAGAGCGAAAGATGGGACATAATGCGTACCTCTAGAATTTAAGCAGTTATCTCAGAAAGTTAATTATTAACTATTGTGGCAAACCCTGGGAGAGGTCATTATTGGAAACCGGGTAAATAAGATAGGTAGAGAGATTATTCTGGAAAGGTTAGGTCAAAGGAATTAAAGGCAATACCAAACAGTACAAAAAAAAGTTTGAGCATAAAAATTAAACTAATTCTATATTCCAAGAGTAGCTATATTTGTCAATATTTAAATCACCGTTCTTGTAAATTAACTCCAGACTTCCAGAAACCCAAAGGCTTGAGATAACCTCTTTTGGCCCCATGAACAGAACTGGAAATAACAACTTATTCTAGAAAAGCTCATTGATCCCATTATCAATTCATGGGTCTCTCATGAAGCACCTCAAATCAGGTAGAGTAAATCCCAGTGACAACACAGAGACATGAAGTTGTCTGGATGCAACTAGAGACCAAAAAGAGATATATTTAGTAAATTAAGATTAGTATATTAAAATGCCCCCCCCCAAAATTTAGAAGACAAAATGGTCATTTTCACCCACCACGCTATTGAATCTTTCAATAGTGTTTAATCTGCAAATGCTGGGTAGACAATAACTATTTTTCTGCTACAATCTGATTAAATGACAGGGAAGAAAATGAAAGAAAAACAAAGACCCTAATTGAGAGGGGGACTGAGATGTTTGAGAAATATAATGATTGAGAAATCAAGTGTTCCTTTTCAGCCATTGAGTAAGTTAATTTAGACACCAGAAGTGAACCTGGTAGGCTTCACCTGAATATTAACAACACAGCAGCAGGAACAGCAACCCATCATCCAGGAGAAGCACCGGTGTTACAAGTTCACAGCAAGAGACTGCTCTTAACATGCAGATACCACAGTCTTTACTTGCTCCATATTCTACCTTCAAGGCAGCAAGAGTGTGAATGACCTATTGAGGTACACATTTAGAAAAAACGCCATGTTTACCATATCTTATTTCCTATATCATCATAATGATGACAAAACACCAAATGTTTTCCACAGCTGCTACTTGGACACCAGACTCTCATTTAGGTACTAGATCTTCTGTTTCACTAGAAATTGGGTTGTCAACACGCTACAGGCATCAGAGCCAAAAACAACCTCTTTAATGAGCCCAAATGCATTATACAAATGGGGTAACCTCTCTTATGCAGAGCAGAGCCTTTCACATCCTGTGAGAAAGAGCCCCAAAGGAGAAGAAGTTATTGCTTGACTCTGCTTTCTTAGATTTCTCACACAGACATGACAACAGTACTCAAGGTCAACCTTATCTAGCCTTATAATGATACCACAGGTATCAACACAATCATTTTACAACTTGCATTAGATATATCCAAATATTTAAAGCAGTTGTAGTATGTTTTGATCTCAATCACATTACCAATGCCTGTTATGACAATCCCCCCTAAAAGTATAATGATAATCAAATGTCTTAACCTCATATTTTCACAGTCCATGGAAGCACTCTTGACCTGTTAATACTTCCTGTAAACTGCCTTAATAAGTAGAATCCGACAAATATTCTTCTAAATGGATGGCAATCAACCAAAACCTGTGACTTTAAAAGTGACAGAATGAAGTTAAGAAGACAATGTAATTTCCTTCAGAATGAAAGGCTTAAAATGTCCCTAGAAAAACTAATGCACTTTTTTTTTTAAAAAAAAAAAGTTAAAACCAATAAATAAAGTGACAAGCTTTTGTCACATTGTGCCACTCTAGTTTACATTCAACTCTTAAGGCACAGATGATAGTTGAATCAATACCCAGAAGGCTAGAGTACTTCAAATTGGCTGTGGACGCACGAGAAGACAGAACAAGTCTCAGTCTAAACATCTGCTTTGCTGATTGTCAGCTGGGAAAAAACAGGATGAGACCCTAAAACCTCCGAATAATAAAAATAAAAAATAAATATGCAAAAGCAAATCCCAGGCATGCCTGCATTTGCTCACACTCAAGAAAGATTAAATACCAAAGAAATCAAATCCTGATGTCAAATCACAGCAGTATGGCAAGTGTTCAGAAGGATGAATTTGGCCAGGATCTAACTGGAATAAAACACTCCTACACACATATACATCTCTTTCTGACGTATCAGAAAGCAGCAAGAACAGCAGCACTCCCGGCAGTGATGCTAAAAACCTTTAGCTACCTCTCGCATTTTGAGGAGGTGGCAAAACCTCTGTTATTATCACCTGGGACAAAGACCTCTGCAACAATATGGAGAAAAGGGACGACAGCATGGGGTGAATACAGCGCCCATCTTTTATTCACTCTGCAGCACACAGCAAAGAAGCAGCAGCTTTTTGCCAAGAAAGCTGGACAGAGGAAACAGGTCCATAGACAAGTTTTGTTCATGTCACTGCACCACAGGATTAGAAACAGTTACTTCTCCGAGTCAGTACATACAAATTAACCTTTATCTTTCCCAAAGTACTTGAGAAAAAAAAACCCAAACACAAAAACTCTCTCATGCAATTCCTAGCTAGGCTGCTGTCTAAATGAGGTTTGGGAGAAAGATCACAAAGTTTATGCCTGTTATCTTCTCTGCACGTATAATAGGGATCCAGCAGCCAAATTGCTTGGGAGGCATCTTTTTGGTAAGCGGAGCGATCTGTGCTTTCTCCTTGACTTTCTCTGGTGACAAGAATTCTTCCAGCAGCTGATTCAAAAGAGAGGTTAGTCCCATGTTACGCAGAAGTGTTTAATAGCTATCCTTAGCTAACACAACTAAAAGGTATGAGCTTCCTCCCACACAGGACCAGTGTTTTTTAATCTCCTCTCCACATAATGCATTAGAAAGGGCCAAAAATCTTAAAGACTGTTCTGGGCTTTCTTAAAGAGACTTGGCACTGGTTAGAAGTGCTCAAATAACTTATCAGGAGCTTGCTATCCGTGATTCACTTTCATGATTTTTTCAACTCATCAAAACACTGACAAAATCCAGTAAAACTAGGCAAAGTATGTTCCAGCAACCCTGATCCAAGCTAAGCTTCTTCATTAATAGTAACTGGCCTCAACACGCAGGCCAGCCTCATGAGAGCTTTCTCCCCAACTATTTTTATTTCAAACTGACAAGAATAATCTTTTTCAAAATCCAACCCAAAACTTCAACTCTGCAATTAACTATTAAGACTTCCAGTAATTCTGGCAATCTTTCCTAGTCCATACAGACCCATAGATACTACCAGCTGGGAGGAGGGTATTAATTCTAAATCCATACCTAGTTCAAGGGTTACTTTTTTGGAGATAATGGAAAAATTACGTGACTTCTTCACGACCACAAGAAGTTAATGACCGGACATCTAATTCTACTTCTCTGATAAAACTCTGGAGATCAAGGAGTATATGGACTGTTGACTTTACAAATTGCCTGACAACCAGGTTACAAGTGGGCTACTCAGTAGTCTCTTGATCTTTCCCAGCCTACAGAGAAAGAAAAACTTGGAAGATTATGAAAAAGTCCTTGCAGGAGAGGAATCTAACACAATAGATTTATTCTCTCTTCTTTTAAAATATAACCAGCTGGGTTCACATAGCTCATTTAACTGTGAACACTTGCCTATCAAGACAGGATAAGCTAACCCAACACAGGTATCCAAGAAGTCTATTCAACCCGACCAGGGAATTAACATGAGGAATAGAAAAAAGTCTCTGAAAACTGTTCTCTAGAAAGTTCCCAACAGTATGCAAGAAACTATGCATACATCTACAGCAGAAATCCACACAGAAAACGCCTGCAAAAAAAGTTAATAAAGTGCAAAAGCTAAACTTCATCTTGCCTGTATTTGTGTAGAGTTTACAGGAGGAAGATGTTAGCTGAGAAAACAGAAAAATGTAGCACAAACCCAGGAGCAGCGGTGACAAGAGCAAGGCAGCTGTGACCAAGACTCAGTAGACTCCACTACTCAAAAGACCTCGATTTCTGCAATACGCACTTTTCACTTCTCCACAGGAAAACAAAAGGTCAGTCAGCAAAAATACTGAAATGGTTAGCTGGTCAGTTTTTAGTTAGTACTTTCATTGATACCAAGTTGTGGTGGAAGGGGCCATAATGCATTTGACAGACTCTCTGAATAAAGGGAAAAAGCTACTATTTATAATATTGACTATTCACGGCCCCAGGACACCCATTTATCATTATTTACCTCAGGTGGCAAGGACGCACAGAGCCAGGTGTTGAAGCTTTGCCCTTCCAGATCCCAGACTGCCAGGTGTGGTTCCAGCTCTCTTACCTTCACTTACGGGACCAAGCAATGAAGTCACAAGACAGAAAACACAGAGAAAGTTGTGTTATGGGTATCCCCGGCATGGGATGTTACACCAAAGGAATCCCAGGATGGTCTGCAGCTGGGGCCACATGGAATTGGCCTGGCAATGCTACAAGATGGACGTTGAGTTTTCATAACCCTCCTTCTGCAATCCTACTCAATCTTTCTCACATAACATTCCTCACATCCTTGAAGTGACAAGACATTTGCCAAGGACCCAAAACACCAGCAGTGCAACTTCTAGCTCTTGCATACCTTTGCTAGTCATGCCATCAAAGATCCGCGATGGCAGCTCTAACGAGCCAGAAGAGCCCTCGCATTCAGGGGGCAGCAGCAAAAAAAGAGCGTATTCTTCCCTTGAGGTGATCCCCTGTGAGGTGAAGGCAGCAGGGAAAGGTAGCGGCAGCCAAGTCGCAGAGGAGATGATAAAATGTCAGACTCCTGGCAGTACAAAATGGCAGCTGAACTCTGGCGAAATGCCAAGCTGTTCAAACAGTGAACTGAGGAGTACACGGGGCCATAATTATGATTAGCATAATAAGAGAGTGGTACAACAGCTACCTAGTTACTCTGAAGGGTCATGGAGAAATCATAACAAAGCAAAGTTTTAAGGAGAGACACAAAAGAGAACAATGACGTAGCTGCTTGGTGGGTTTTACCCGGAGGTTCTTCCATGCGTGAAGTGCGGCCCGGGAGAAAGTACAAAGACTGTTTAAGAGATCAGGCACTGAATCGAGAGCGGCCAGCCGTGCCTGCAGAACTCGAATGGCTCCACGACACAGAAAAGATCATATGAAAAGTGTGACACTGAAGACAAAGGATCTTACTAGAAAAATAGGCTGTTTGTGTAAATTTGAATAAAACCTGGGCTCAATAGATTCAGTCAAGATTTTTTTCCTTTCTAACCGGAAAAGACTGTTTTCTCTTTTCCTCAAATGAAGCAGAAGAGATAAAAACATGAGAAAATTTAACAAACAAAATCTGAACATTCTGTTATTTGCATTTTTTCGTTTTGAATGCCATATAAACAATATTTACAGATCCATTGCTTCATGCAATTAGCCAGATGTCTGGGTGAAATTAATCAGAGTCGTAATAAAAGTATTAAACATTGAATTTCAGACTTAAAGCTATACGGATATGAAAAGTTCTGGAGACACTGTACTTTGTACATCTGGAGGTATTTATAGACAGAGCTGAAGTTTAAAAATCAAAAGTTCTCTCTGCAAATAGAAAGAGCAGAGTTTTCATTGAGAACTTAATTCCACAGAAGGCACCGAGAATCCGCATATAAAAAAATTACTCTTATTTAATAGGCACAATCTAGTCCTCCATGACCAGAAATTTTACCATTTACACATTGTCACCTCCCTTTTTCTCTATGCTGCTTATGTTTCTCCTATTAACCTTTTCCATTACCACAGACATCACGAATCCTGTGCATATGAAAAATGCTTCTCCAAAGGCAAGGTCAGCTCCTTCCCATACAAGATAACCGTATGCTGTATCCCGAGTATCATCCATCAAGACAACTGAACTTACAAGCTAACACTGCCATTAAGATTCTCCATCTCATTTGTTATCATACGCTGTCAGACAGAACAGCAACTGAAGATGTGCCTTTTGGATTTTAGAGGCTAAGGCAGTTGGACTGGTAAAAACCCTACCCTTGCATCTTCCCCTTGCTTTCAAACATCATTTCTTCCCTGTCTAAAATCCACAATGTCACGGGTTTCTTCTTTTTTTGAAAAAAAAAAAAAAAAAACAAAAAACCAACAAACAAAAAAACCTAACACAAAACTCAAAAAACCCACAGTCCTTGATATCCAACTGACTTCTTTCTAAGCACCTCTCTACACCGACAGGAACGAAATCCACCTTTAGAATGTAATAAACTTATGGCTTCCAACCGCAGGCATCCCCATAAGGCAGATCATATTCTTCTTCTCAGACACCAAAATACTTCTACTGTCATAAATCCTTCCTGACAGCAATATCTGACAAACACGATTTTAAATTATGCTTCTTCTAGCTTAATCACAGCTTTGCTACGTACACCAACAGACTTTGACACGCACTGGTGCAAGCTAAGCTCAGGGACACATACCTAAGGCACACATCTTAATTCTCATTTGCAGTTCTCATTGTAAACCATTGTAACACCTAATTGAAACAGTTTATCCTGTCAAAGTTCACCAATCAATAACATATTTCAGAACACAAATTCAGGGAAGCACACCCTTATTTTCCCAATTAGGACAGTTGCTTATTAAACTTTTCATCTTACTGTTAATAAAAGCTGTAGTTTAGATGATTTTAGAACATACATTTATTCCCACGAATAGGTGTGCATCTAATGCAACATACTTAAGAAGAAAAGTGAGAATCAACACCTCCCTCGCCCAGTAATTTTGCATAAATGACTATATACACTGTAGTGACAGGTAAAAAGATACACTACTGTTATATACTGAAGAAGCAAGAGAATATACTCTATTTACCTTTCAAAAGCAGATTCTAAAATGCTGACTTGTAGTGATTCTTAGTTCTGGATTTTGCTACCGCTCACACTCAAATGTGTTACAATCACAGAATCACAGAACATGTCAGCAAGTAGCAGGAAGCAAGATCTTTGCTTTTTAAAAAATTATACTTTGATAATAATGAAAAAAATTCACAACTGATTGTTCTCTATTAAAAACCTAACTGTTTGTAAGGGAAGGACAAACCTAGGAGTTCTTGTAACCTCCAGCTCGTTCATCCTGTAACTCAGAAAAAGAAGTAACACAAACTAATCAACTGTCAGACTGAAATCCTGACTCGTTCATTTAAACAAAAGATAAGTCACTTACAGAACTGGATGAACAATCAGCTCTGGACTATACGATTTGATTACTGTTGCTGCATCTTTGGTACAAAACACATGGGATAAATCTGCACCCTAAAAAAGAAAATTTGCAGAGTTATCAAAATTATAGTTAATAATAACTTTATCATTCCGAAGTTTACTTAATGAATAATTCACCTGAATTCTTACTTCTCAGTAGTTAAAGCAAACTTTATTACTTTTTATATTTTGGCTTAGACTACCATGCAGTGTTGCAGAAAAATTTTTTTGTATCTAACTTCCAATATAATTTTTTTCTGTTCCTCATTAATAGGATGACTGAAAACACAGACCTTGAACCTTTACTCACTTGAGAAATGTTTCTCATTTGGAGATGAGCAAGGGTTAAAATGACACACATACAGTAAGAAAAAAAGGAAAAAGAACACAGTTGAACAAGAGACAAGCTACATTAGAGAGTAAAAATAATACTGTAATATACTCACAAAATATAGCTATGGCAATCTATGAGTACATTTCCAGTCCTACCATTTTTACTCAGTGGGCCGAATTCATATCAGATAAAGGCTGGCACAATTTCAGCAACGCTCCTTAAGTTAAATAAACATTAAAGCTGAGGAGTTTAGCCTCAAGCTTCTGTTATCAACTCAACAAATCAGACATACACATAAACATTATGTAAGCAGTGACCAGAAAGCCTGGTCTTGTTATCTGTCTTGCATATTGGAACTTCCCATGGTGAAGTGTCTCCTCTGCTTTACTACTATACATTTAACATTTCAAGCTACAAAGCAATAATGCAGATATCTGATCCTACGACTCTGTGTGCAGATGTAATGACCTGACACCAAGTAACAATAGGGGACCTCCTAGCATGCTACCGTATTTGCACATAGTGAATAGAAAGCTGAGCAGCCTTAATATCTTATAGATGATCATTAAATAATACCATTTCAGTTTTAAATGCCTGATGGACTGCATCTGGGGTGACTGTGGAAGTACCTGGACTGGTAACCTACTTATTGAAACAAATCTTCAAAAAGAAAAACTTACACAACGAACTGAAAGTACTGACACACTACAGAGAGAATACTGAAAAGTGTATGTATTGTGCAAGTGTGATTTGTTTACGTTTGAATATCACCACTATATTTATGTAGTCTGCCGTAAATATATTTTTAGCTAGTTAATATGTCACTGAAATAAGGAAGTTCACATTTCTAAGGGAAAAAAAAGCTTAAAAACACTTCTGCTAAAATTATAATGTAAAAAATGTGCTATTAAAAATGACGTTAAATTCAAACAACAATCTTTAAACTTACATCATATAAGAATTTTACTAGCCTAAGGCTCTAAGTTTTGGAAGAAAGTTACTTCATTCAACACACTTAGCAGGTCCAGAAAATAGTTCTGAAAAACTGACTGCAGCACTGAAAACATAACTTTAAACATGAATCTGAAGTTCTTTTATTGTTCACTTTTGGAGAAAACATTTCATCAACTTTTGAAATTTCCCTATCCAAGTCTCTGATATAACAATTGTCCCTCTGAAATTTTAAATCTTTTAATATATGTCTAACTTTACCTTATACAGAGAAAATATTTACAGAAAACGTAGCAAATGGCACATATTTACAAAATATTTCTACAAATCCAGGACCAAGGATTTTTTTTGTTAAACAGAAGACCTTTTAGAACTCAAATTTCATGTGCAGCACAAAATTAATGCTTTTAAAAAATGGCGCTTCGCCAATATACATAATGAAAAGTTCATTTTGGATTAGTATAGAAGAACACGTACCACTTTGAGAGCTGTAATTGCAGCAAAATACGGTGCTCCAGTGTATCTAGGATGAAATACAATTTAGGTTAGGAAAGACAGTCATGAGATTAGACCATTTGGAAATCAGCCTGCCATAATGAAGTCCCAAATTCAAGAACAAATTTTTTGAAAAAGCTTTCTCTCGTGCTTGCTGTAGAAGACAGACAAAATCTTGGTACACTGAAGTCAATCTCAAACCTTGCTTTGATTTCAAAGGCAGAGCATTTCACCTTAGCTACCTTGATTCTTTCACAGAAATATTTACAAAGATCCTGCCATTAAAAAAGCAAACTCTTCTCAAACAACCAACTTAAAAGTTTAGAGACAAACAAAACAAGAGTCCACCACTGTTTGCAAGTCAAATCTGGGATCTGTGACCTGGATCAACCCCATCTGGTTTTAGATGCCTAACTAAAGTGCGTAAATTGTGATTCCAGTTGCCCTAAATTCTCTTTATGAAGACTGAAGGGAGAGATATGGACAGAATCACCCTACAGAGGTGCCTACTTCTGCCAAGAGGTAAGAACCTAAGTCCATTAGAGCAACAGAAAACTAACTCCTGATTAATCAACCCAGCACCTTTTTTGCTTTTTATGGCAAAGTGGCATATGTCCAATGGCAGATCAGGAGAAAGATGCCATCCCTACTTCAAGAGGGGAAAATGAAAAACAGGAAGGTGTAGCGGCTCATTCGAAGTATTGTGCAGACTACTGAACGCCACCAAGAAAAAAAATAGAGCCCATTTTATTTCTAGGTTAGTACAGCTTTAACTGATTTATGCTTTATCTCCTTTTTCCCCCCGAAACATGCTATTTCTATTATTCCAGAACATAAAACAAGGCATTGATAAAAATCTAATAAACACCACAATCTATCAAAATAAAAAGTGTGCAGAAGGAAAATATTCTATTCCTCATTTAAAAGACCCAGTTCCCAAGATAGCAAAATATAAAAAAAACGCAGATGTGCCTAACTCTATTCTACTTATTCCGTAACTTCATAATGCAATGGGAAAAGAATAACGCTGGAAGCAGAGAGAGTTTGGTGATCAGAAAAGACAGAGAAAGTAGACCTAGACGCAAACAGCATTCTAAGTTTCAACCACACTCACTACCAAAATTTCACAACACAATTGCAGGGAAACATGTTCTTTCATAAGTATGCATGGTCATGATGATGGACTACTAAAGCGCTCTGGAAAATACTCATGTTTCAAATGTAAAGTGACTTTGAATGACTTCTACAAGTACTTATGACATCCTCAAACTCTCTCAGAAACAAAAATCAAATTTCCGTTTAACTTACTCTTGACATCCTCCAACAATGCCTATACGTCCATCTTGACCTTTATGCCTTTTCCCTGTTAGAGGAGGGATAACATTGCGCACCAGTTGAAAAATATTCTCCATGTCCTTTAGAGAGTGCGTTCTGTGCAGTGAAAAAGATCTCTCTATAACTGAAAAGAAGAAAATAAGTGTTACTTTAAAGTATGTTCTTTCTTAAACTACCATCAGCTTTTCTTTTAAGCACTCAAAAACACTAATAAAATCACCCAAAGATATACAAAGCGACATACTTCCGAACACCAAACGCTTCATCAGTTAAAGGCTTTTAAAACAGTGAGTAACTAGGAAAGGTGATCATTTTAAACATGAATTTGGGGTCCGATGCAGAAAATATTCCCACTGACTGCTCACAGTCCTGATTTAAGGCTCAGGTACAGAAAGAAACAACAGCCCAGAGTAGTTATATTAACATTTTGTAACTAGAAATATCTTCTTAGTCCAGCCTGAAATCACTCCCATAATTAAGCTCAACTGAAATAGGTACACTTGGTAAGGATTAAACACATCCAGACACAGAGAGAGCACAGAGCAACTAAACCCACGTTTTAAACGTACACCCTACCTTACTTTTCGCTTCTCCACCTCTTAGCAGAATCAGGGCCTATCTCACTGCTTTTTTATTTTGGCAGGTGGTTACAAAGCACATGAAAGTCTTTCTGCAAAACTATAATCCAACGCGCTAGATGCAAACATTACAAATATCACACAAAGATAACGTTTAGCTATAATACAACTACAGATCTCTGATGCAAAGCTACATGTCAAGCTACATATTAAAAGAACTGCACGCCCGGAAGGCTACGTATTCAAAGAACTGTTTCAAAAGACTACAAAATTTAGATGAAAAAAGTATTTCAACAATTACAACTAATTCAACCATCTACCTAACATGGGACAAATCTGAAGATCAGCACCTCTATCAACAATGTGTTAACTATAAATTGCAGTAAATACACTAAAATAATAAGTTCTTGTATTTCAACAAAGATCCTCATTAACTGTACAATTCTGTTCAGAAGAGCGGTTTCTTTGAACATTAATAGCAGTCCCCTAGACCATAGCTACACTTACTTTCTTTTTTACAATCTTCTAAAAAGCTTTCAAGAAACTGGTATATAGTAATAACATAGTCATTTAAAAAATAACTCCCACAACACTCCGTATTTTCAGATGTATAAAACTTAGCAATTCCACCCCCCAACTCCAAATCTAGAGGGTGGGGGGGGGAAGGAAAAACTCTTCCAGAAATTTTGGACATAATAATGGGAAAAAATTGTAATAAACAAGAGAACTCCGCATCTGTGCACTATCTGCAGAAAGCATCTTCCACAGAATCTAAACCTAAACCAGACGCGCTAATCTTCAGTAATAAAATGCTTTATTGTACAACAATGATAAATACTCCTGCCTGATCTTTTGCTTTCAAAATCCTTCTGTAATACAGGCATCCCATTCCTATTGAGATTACAAAAACAAAAAAAAAAAAAAGGAAAAAAAAAAAAGAAAAAAACACCCTGTTTTGGATTATGTCCAAAATAGCATTGCAGTGACCCAGAGGAGAACAAAATGCTCATCTCCTCTGGAAATAGGGCAGATTATTTTCTTTAAACCACACTTCGTACACTGACCGGTTTTCAAGTACGCTTATCATATAGCTTGTAACCCTTAAAGTGCAATGTTTTTAAGACGGTCTTCTGTTTCTTTGTTGCTATTTTTTTGTTTATACACAAATATAAAGTGATTGCATAATAAATGGTGAGAAAACAGAGAATTATGCAAAAAACAATTCTTAATAGAGCCCCACTAAAAAGAAACACCAACGCATATTTAGCTATAAACAACTGAAATCTTAATTCCTTACAAGAGGTGCCGCCTGAAGCATTAGTTTCACATTGTATTATAAACACTTTGTTACACCTTTACCAATTAAAAGATTATAATCCCGAGTTGCTCTTGCTACGGTTAAATATATATCCAATGCATTTTTGCGCAGTGTAATATGATCGTACACCTATATGACAAAATCCAGCATGAAAAACGGAACTTAAGACTCAAGTCTTTACAGATAATGAAACTTGTTCAGCGAAAAACCTTTCAGAAGTAATGGTACGGCCTTGTAGGTACCATCACGCCGGTGTAGAATCTCAAATGATTTCCTAATTTCTCAAGTATTTCAGGTTTCCTTTTGATTTAAAAGTGAAAACAACATTTAAAACACAGAATCCATACGTATACCATAATTTATCTACAGAAGTCTGCTGCCATCAAGGAATGCTACAGACCAGCTATCCAGTCCAGACGAAACACAACCAAGTCAGCCAGCCTAAACCCTCAACAGGCCTAACCACCCGCTCCCCCATGCGCTTCCCAGGGAAACGCAGCGTGTAACACAGCGCTGAAAAGGCTCCAAGATCCTCTCAGGAATCAGAGAACGCCCTTCAGGATCTGGCATGCCAGATTATTATTCAACACTGAGGCTGGGTGGCTTTTTTTCTTTCTAAACCATGCTTTTTTTTTTCTCCCGAGCAGCGTGAAATTCAGAATTAAAACAGAATGAGACTTGTTTCATTTCCACACAGCAGGCTACAACCGCCAAGCCCTGAGCTGACTCTGGTTTCAGCACTGACAAGAGTATCCCTGTTTTCCTCCTGCCCATGTAGCCTACCTCCACGTACAAAGACACTATGATAAAGATAAATGACACAGAGCCACAGATCCCGAGAAGTCTGTTAATGAATGCTAATATCACATTATCAGCTTCTGGCCCACACATAAGGTACGGAAGGAAAAGTCTGTGCATAAATACCAATTCTAGAGTTATTGCTTTGCCTTTTCCTAAATGAACTGGTGTAGAATAAAAATACATGCCAATATTTTAATATTCTATTACGCCTACTACAGTAATATGATGCTTAATTAAAAGATAAGATTCAGAATTTTGATTTACAGAAATTTATTTTAAAGAAGATGGACTTTAACATTTGACTTACTTCAGTGTAGGCAAAACTCCACTCTTTTCCCAACCCTGGAAAAACATATGCACAGCCTTAACTTCACATACTGGGTTTAGGCCCATTAACTTCAATAGCAGCAGAATTTCCGCTACAAGGTTATCTAGTGCTTCCAGACAACTTTCAGCAAATGTGCTACTTTCCTTTTATATACAAAACTTCTCCTGACTTCACTTTACAGAGACTTCAACGTGCAAAGAAGTCCCCAATGTTTATACGGTTCAAAAAGTGATTTCACTCATTAAAATTTGTTGTAACTAAGGTATCTATATTAAATAATCAGTACAATGGTACGAATAATGTTTTAATTTCATTTTACATCAGACAGACACCTTCACCACAATGTTAAATAATTCCAACTACCTTTTATTTTCAAAAGCTAGTTACTACCAGTGCTTTCACACAGAAGTTTAAAAAAAACGAGCTTTTGTTTATGCTATAGAAAGAAGTACCTATCGGTGGAGAAAGTGCTGCTGTCATAGCATTATAATTAAAGTTATCCCCATACGAACGATGGTTTGCTCTCTGAGGTGGACTCGTTGGTATAGATTGTGACCTTTGTGATACCGAAGAAGAAATTCCTGCCAACATCTGTCCCAACATCTGCAACATCTGGAGCTCTCGAGCATGCTCAGCTTCCCGACGCTTGTCCTCAATTTTGAGCCTCTGCTCTTCATATCTGTAAAATTTCTCTTCTGTATCCACGCTCTGCTGCAGGAATTTTTCCATCATTTTATCCAATGTTAAATTTGCATGGCGTTTTTTTGATCTTTTGGGCTGATTGAGAGGCGGGGTAATGGTTGGAGCATTGATTTCTTTAAAGCCTAGAACAAGAAGAGAGACAATTATTTTCTTGAAGAAAAACGAATTTTTAAGAAGAAAGCAGCAAAAAAACCCTCCCTACGAGAAGCTGACCTAATGTGTCACAAAGTTGTTATTATTCTTCAATGTAACTGTAATTATTTCAGATATCTTTAATTCAGAGTACCGAAGCAAAAATAAAAGCTTCTACAAAGTTATAAAGGTAACATGAAAATCACTCAGAGGCATATTTTAATTGTTGTAGTACTAAACTTCAACAATAGGAGTCTTTTTGATCTTCTAAAAAGGTTTAAGTGAAGGCCATTAAATAGTATAGCCTCATTTGTGTATTGCAGGTAATTACATTAATCTAAATGTCTGTTGGCATTCTGGATTTGCATTTCAAAAGAACATCAGTGTAAACAACTCTTTGATGGGGTTTATGTGTAAAAAGAAGGTTGGTTAAACGTCAACCAATTGGCTGATTCCTCAGTGATGTCAACTTCTGAAGACAGGTTCACGTTTGTATTAAAACCACGGCATTAATCCAGATTTAAAACAAACAAATAACGCTGCCCTCCCCACCTCTGCAACACAAACAAGGAGCGGAGGGTAAAGAAGGTGCAAGGAAGGGACAGGCGTTAGCTAAGGGGGCTGCTTCTGTCCGCCAGCCCGCTAAAGTTAGCCTTGTTTCTCAAACAACTTCAGCCATTAATTACGTAAAAGCTCTCCCCTGGCTTTCTGGCCCATCTGCAACAATAAGCAGATTTTTCAGGTATTACCGTCATCGCGGTTTTAATGCCGATTAACAAAACTGCACATATTCTGCAGGGAAGGGGAAAATCCTCCCGCGAGAAGGACACTCTTTTCTCGTAGGGCGCTACCTGACACTTTGTCTTGATAATCTCCGCGCTAGTTTTCCATCGGTTTCCCATTGATAAGCACCGATAAAAACTCGCTACGGTCTCCGTCCCCCAGCCTCTACCCCTAGCCCGGTTTGCAGCATTTCCCGCTCCCCTTCCAGGCGGCGTTCGCGGGAAACGGG
>VZSF01006057.1:13196-42458 GCA_013398295.1 Chionis minor | reverse complement strand
GGAAGGGGGGGGCAGTGGTCACTGGAAGGCTCCGGTGTGTGCGGGAGGGGGTCGGGAGCCGGAGCAGGGGAGGGGAAGAGCACCCGGGATCCTTTTGCCGCGACGCTGCGTGCCGTGGCAGCGGAGAGGGATGCAGGCGCCTTTGTAGGGAGAGCAGTGCCGAACGGAGCCGCTGCCGAGAAGCCGAGCAGGCCCTTGATGCTGATGTTGTCATCTGTGTCTCTGTTATGTATTATTTCCAGCTGATTGGTAAAGATGGAAAGAGGGAGAGGAGGAGGAGGAGGAGGAGGCGGAGGAAGGAACCTGGGAGGCTCTGGCCTGCAGAGGAGCATTTATTCCCAGTCCCAGCAGCAGTACCATTACCCGGCCTCCTCCCAGGGGGGCTGCATGGAGATCCAGGAGCTGGCCTCCAAGAGGGTGGACATCCAGAAAAAGCGATTTTATCTGGACGTGAAACAGAGCTCCCGAGGCCGCTTCCTGAAGATCGCCGAGGTCTGGATAGGAAGAGGCAGGCAGGACAATATCAGGAAAAGCAAGCTCACCCTCTCCTTGTCCGTGGCGGCCGAGCTGAAGGACTGCCTGGGGGACTTCATCGAGCACTATGCCCACCTGGGCCTGAAAGGCGGCCACGGTCACCGGCACGAGCACAGCAATGACAAAGAGCAGCATCCCCGGAGGAGACAGCAGCACCCGCCGCCTTCGCCTCCGGCGTCTGTCGGCTCCGAAGAGCACCCTCACAGCGTCCTCAAAACGGAGTACATCGAGAGGGACAACCGGAAGTATTACTTGGACCTGAAGGAGAATCAACGAGGGCGCTTCTTGCGGATTAGACAAACCATGAGCAGGGGACCTGGCATGATGGGTTATTTTGGCCACAGCTTGGGACAGGAGCAGACGATCGTACTTCCGGCGCAAGGGATGATCGAGTTCAGGGATGCTTTGGTCCAGCTGATTGAAGAATACGGCGAGGGGGACATAGAGGATCGCCGGGGGGGAGGCGACGAGCCCCCGGAGCTCCCCGAGGGCACCTCCTTCCGAGTGGACAACAAGCGCTTCTACTTCGACGTGGGATCCAACAGGTACGGCATTTTCCTGAAGGTAAGTGAGGTGAGGCCGCCCTACCGTAACACCATCACGGTGCCATACAAAGCGTGGACACGGTTTGGGGAAAATTTTATCAAGTACGAAGAAGAGATGAGGAGGATTTACAACAGCCATAAAGAAAAAAGAATGGATGCCAGAGGGGACAGTGGTGAAGAGCAAGAGGGTCTCGAATAGAGTGCATTGGACTGGCCATCTGGCAAAGTAAACAAAACAAGCAGAAATTGGTGAGAGGGACTGACCTATCGTAATTTCAAGTCGCCCCATTTTTTTTGTAAAAGTCCTTTTCCGGTAGTTGTTGCTAACTCCAGTCCGTAATGTTCTAGGAGTCTGGTTATCACGTTAAATTACGCCCCAAACATCTCCGTGTGTCTTATGAAAGTACCAACCTCCCGAGTCCGTATGAGTCAGCCGCTTCGAGTGTTGAAGACTATGGAAGTACGCGTATCAGCACAAAAAAAAAATCCGGCACTCTGACCTTTAAATAGTCTAGGTAGGGCTTGTGTTGCACTTCAACGTGATACAAAACAAAAAAAAAGAAAAGAAAGAAAACCAAACCCCAAACCTGATGCTCAAGTGTATCCGTTTCTGCTTATGAGGGGTTTTCCGGGACTGAATTCTGCCTGTGCTCGGTCGAAAGGCTGAGCAGCGTAGCCGTAGGGCATTTACAACAAAAACCGACTCCCTGTGAGTTGCTGGTTTGCGTATGAGGAGAGGTAGAGCTGTTAAAATTGGCATCTGCTGGTTATCGAGTTTGAAACGATACTCCCTCCGTGGGGGTAAAACCTCCGTAACTGGTCAGACCTTCATAACGTGCTGGTGAAGAGTGGAAAATCTGTTACTCGTTTCGTAGTTTTGTGCTGACCGAACAACCCGAGTGTCCCAGGATGGCGAAGCTCTACTCGAGTGCTAAGCCTTCTGAATTAATGGCAATGAATAATAACCCGCTCCTCATCTACGTGTTCTGCCCATGTGAGGCTGGTGGGTGGGTTTTTTTTTTTAATTTTTAATGCATTTGTCCAAAATCTCAAAAGGTATTTTCGTATGAGGGGTGTTACGGGCTCCAGCAGGCAGCTGTGGAGATTCAGAGGTGGAGGGACCGCCATGACCAAGGCTCCCGGCTTCTCTCCCAAACGGGTGATTAATGTGGTCGTGATGTTCCCCTCTGCGAGGGAAAACACCCCGGCGTTTTCCGCCTCCTGCTGCGAGAAAGACCTTTGAGGGGTTTGGTGCACCCTGAGATTCATATAAAAAGGCATCTCACGCTTAACCCGTGGCGCCTTTCGGAAGCCGCGGTTATCGCCGCCTGGGTTTTTCTGTCGTGTTGATTTTCCAGGCGGTGTTGTTAGGAGATAATATCCGTGCCCTGCCATCACCCCCTTTCCTGCCCGCTCGGAGCTGGGGCTGTCATCGCGCAGTTTGATTCCTGATCGCCCTTCCCCACCAAGTTTCAGTGTTGTCCCGCTAAAGCCTCCGTCATCTACATTTTACATCTCGCGATAGAAACTCTCGGCTTGGAGGGAAAGGGGGTACAATTACCTGTTTAGGAGGTTGACAAAAGGTTTTGAAAATTCTTTCTTGTTTATTAAAATATGAATACTTATAACGTTAAAGGGGCTTTTCCAGCCCTTGGGCGACTGGCTCCTTCCCCTCTGAAAGCAGCGGGTACTTCCAGTAAGTTGTTGCCCACCTTTAAGATTTTTTTAAGTCTCCATTACTGTGTCTAATCAGATATTTATAATTGTTTGAATCGTTTGGTTTTTTAACAGAGTGGCCCAGTGTACATGTGGAGCAGCGATTTTTCCATGCAACCATTACATGTTGGGGTTTTTTTTTTGTAATCTGTTGAGGAACGTCTTTTATCTCCAACCACCCCGATCATGGCTTTTAGTCTGGACCCACCTGCACTCTGCACGGCCACGCTCAATCCGAATGCTATTACCTGTTAACGTCATTAACCATAACGAGAAAAGTTGGGGAGGCAGGGGTGGGAACCAAGAGGATAATCTGGACTTTAGTTTGGGTACTAAAACTAGTTGATCTGTTTTAACTTTAAAATAAAAAAAAAAAAAAGAAAAAAGAAAAAAGATAAAAAATAAAAGCTTGCACCAAAGTCACCAAAGAACCTTTAGGAAAATGTTACGGTTGTGACAAGAAGTAAAAAAGTTAATTTCACTGTTTTAGGTGATTCCCCCTTGAGGTAAAACCACACGGAGCAGTTATAGCAACCGAGCCTTTGGCTTAGTGTCAAAAACTCCCATCCGTTTCTGCGTAGATCACTCTTTCAGGTACTTTTTCAGCTCTCGGAGAGATGTTCTCGCTCCACCACTCAAACAGCTAGTGGACCGTGATGAATCAGCTGGAGGTTAAACGGGGTACTGGTTCATCGTCGCTCTTAGGGCTTTGGTCCCAATGGTTTTAACAGGTCAATTACAAAAACCCACAAAACCTAACGTTTAAATAACTCTACGTCCTATTATTGGTGTGAAACCAGAATTTAGTGAATGAATGAGTCCTTGATGTGTACGTTAGCCTATCGCTGACTGCTGCTGCCCGTCACAGTGCCTGGAGTAAAAAATTAACTTAAATTCCAACAAATCGGAGCTATGAATGTACAAACTTTTTACGCTCTCCGTCCCCTTCCTGTTTCTATGTGGCATTCCTCCCCTACCAGTTTGACATCTCCCCATCCCAGCCTGCCTTTGCCTCAAGGGATCGTAAAAGCTCCTACGTTGGAATTAGCCCCAGTGACCGCGTGTGTTGTAAGTGATCATGCCTTCCCTGTGTTCCTGTAGCGTTGGTGAGGAAAATATTTGCGACGGGCAAAGCAATCGGAAAGGGATATTTTCTTCACCGTTTTGAAAGAAGAAACAAGATGTGAAATGGCTTTCCTTATTGCTGCCCATTTTTTTTAAAATACCCCTTTATCTTTTTTTTTTTTTTTAAATTAATTGGCCTTCCGATGGCATTAGTTTATTGTAAATACCACCCAGCGGTTCAGCGTCTCCTGGCTACCGGGTCCGGCTCGGTTCTGGCATGCGGTTATCCCATAGGATCCACTAATGCATTTACTCCCCCGGCACGGGATGCACCTTAATATCCAAAACTGGATTGGGATCTTCATGGTCGTAGCCGATCACCCGTGGGTAAACCACTAGCCGTGGGTTTCCACCGCGATGGAAAGCACCGACGTTTGCAGACGTTGTCGCTGGAGGGTAACACAGACTCACTGGGAAATGTAGCAATGCAAGACTTGAACGGTGAGATTTGGAAACGGGTTCCTTGTTCGTTTTGGCAGCGCGGCTTCAGCTTCTGAGAGCGGCGGTAACGCGGGCTGCTCGCGCGCCAAAGGGCCCAGCGAGATTGCTCGGGAACACCGAATTCCTAATGCGTTTTAAAACGGTCGTTCCCGATGCCCTGAAACTGCCATGTCCCTTAAACTTGAGAAAACACAAGCTTATTTGCACTAGAAAGAACGGCCAAAAACAATCCGTAGGAGGACAGGGTGAAGAGCACCAGTCTGAACCTCTTTTTTTTCTCACGAGAGAATTTCCTATTCAAGCCCTCACCTCTGTTTCAAAATTGTATGGTCCCGGCAGAAAGTCTGTCAGTTCAATAATTAAATCGTAATGCACTTTATATTGTGTAAATAATACTAGGAGCACATTTCTGCTCCCGCTCTGGTAAGGGGATGCTTTGGTAACGTAGTCTAATGCTGAAAGAAGCCGTCTCCTGCAAGCATGTGTCTGTTAGAGACCTATTGTAGTTGCTCGGTCCAGCTCCGCTCGTATGTTAGAGGAGGACAGGCACTATATTGAGGATCCTCTCAAACCACCAAGAGTGGGATAATTATTATTTTTTAATTTTTTTTTATTTTGTTTTTAAAAAAAAGTTGTGATTTCCAGAGCTGCTGAGCATCCTCGGCTCGGCCGTCGCTGCGACTCCTCGCCCCTTCCGCAAATCCAGCCCCCACTGTTGCTGCCGAGGCTTGAATCCAAGCTTTTCACGTATAATCTCGACAAAGCCCAGTCCGGCAGCTCCGTCGTACTCAGCTTTCCCCAGTGTGGGCACAGAAGCTGGGGCGATCCCTAAAAACTTTATCCCAGGGGAAGAGGCGCTGCGGGGGCTTCCCCTGCCTCGCAGCCAGGGGTTTTGTGTTGAGTTCAGTCCGTGGAGCCGGCTTTCCTGGTGAAGTACGGAGGCAGGGTCGCGCTAATGAAGGGTCGGGAAGCGATTTGCACTGGTGCAGCGAGGGTGACCCAGCGGGCTCTCCGGAGGGGATGGCAAAACCCACCGTGGTGGGTTCGTCGCGTGAAGTCTGGATGACGGACTTTACCCAGCAAGAAGCTGTGGTGGTTATTGGTAATCTACTCGTCGTTGTGTTTCTTATCTGTATCCGATATATACAAATTCATATTCACATATAGGCATTAAGATATTTATGTCAGTATATTGTAGCCTGTAGTAGCTCGTAGCGAAATAATCTTATTTATCTGAAGTACGCAGTCTAAAGAGGGGGCAGTTTTCTCCTTCTACCGGTCTGGATAAACACATTATTCCACCGAGAGCTGGTCGCGTGCCCTTCGTTGCGGTCCTTTTAAGATTTCTGCTTTTAAGCGCTCTCATCCCTTAGGTTTGTGGCAAGGCTGCAAGGGAGAACGTAGTCAAAAGAAGGCAAAACTCCTCGTTGGAGGCGTCATTAAGGTGACATGAGAGCTGTAAGGAAGAGGCAGCTGCAGGTACTGCCAGCCACATCGTGTTTCGGTGCCATTTTGCGACCCCTGGCTCTGCAGATCTGTACTACCATGTTCATAAAATCCCTAGTAGAAGTATTAAAACCCCATCCTTTATGAAAAAAAAAAAAGGCAAACAATTACTGAAATCAATGTCAGCACACTTTTTTTCTGCTAAAGATGTTGTAGTCTAGTGATTGCGTCTTTTTTTTTCCCTATGGCCTATTGATGTGACCTAAACTCACAGGGAAGGGAGCTGGCAGTGGTTAGGAAGCCTAATGCTCACTTGACTTGCAGCCCTTTTACCCAAGCGTAGTAATTTTTATCGCAGGAAAAGATTTATTATTGTGTATTTTTATTGGGCAGATTTTGCAGCAGGTCAAAAATTAATTACTCAGTGGTTTTAGTTCCATGGCATTCCTACTTCCGCTGTACATACAGTATATATATATATATATACAATTTATAAAATAATTCTTAAAGAAAAGTGTACCTTCTGTTTGATTTTCTATGCTGCTTCCTCCAAAATTAAAATGCCCTTTATTTTTAATTACTTAACGTCTTGTGACGTCTAAAATTCACCTCTCCCCTCTTACCCCTCCGTTCCTTTCACGTAAACGTTGTCTTCAAAATAAAGAGTTGATCCAAGTAAGAGTGGAAATAAAGGCTGTGCTCGACATATCACAAGCTACTTGGGTACACCCGAGCGAGGCTGTCGCTCCCACAGCCTTTGCCGGAACAAATCGTCCCTCCGGCGTTGATCCCGCCGGCGGGACGGGACCACGGACCTTGTCCCTCGGGATGGGCGTGTTGGCGGGTGGCTTGAGGTGGCAGCAGGTTTAAGCCATCCTCGGACCTGCGGAGGATGCCGTATACAGAAGTTGGATGCTAGCAGGGTGATGTCTTGTCTTGAGCCCTCTGTCCTTTCACTTTCATCGGGAGTCATTAAAATTTCATTGCGTTGGGGTGAAACCAAGCAAATTTGAGCATCTGGAGAAGTAAGATTCACCCGACAGGCTTTTTTCTTGTGGGTGGAAGTGAAACCCACGCGGGACTGTGGTTTGTGTGAAGGGGCTCGGTTGCCCTCCGTGTCCTACGCGCTTGCAGTTCGTTATTGCTTAGCCTGTCAGTGCTGCGAAATCACGGCTGTGGAAGTTTTGGGTGTGATCTGGTCTTGCCAAAAATTGCTGAATTCTGTCATGACCACAGGAAAAAAGCCCCAGCCAGGAGGACAAGGTGCTGCTGGGCTCGGGCGCTTTGGAAAAAGCTAAAGCCAGATCTTTCGCCGCTCTGTTTCTCCAAAATCTGCAGAAGCTTTCATGGGCCGACACCGATTTTTCTTCCTGATATTTTGTCATGCCCGCATTCGCTTCCCCAGCTGCACCTCCATAAAAGCAACAGTATTTTGAAAGCACTGACATAAAATAAAACGCCGGGAACTCCTGATAGATGACATGGACTGAAAATTGGTTTTCCAGAAATGTCAAATCATAAATTGAGGTTTTAGAAGGGAGACGTCGTTTTGGCGTTTCTTAGATCGTTCCTTCCCCATGCCGAGGCATCACGCGAAACGTGAACCTGCAGCCTCGGGGCTCTCATGTGTAGGCTAACTTCTCAAAAGCCGTACGCTGGATGTACCGTCCAGCCTTTTCATCCTTGTTGGATTTGTTTTGTGTTTGTACTGTATCCAGAGGTACTGGCCTGGCCGCGGGGTGCCTGGCCGCCACCCCAGTAAAACCATCATTAACGATTTGCTAATTCATCTTCCTAATTGACAGGCCACCTCGAAACGCTTGGAGTGGCACATGGAAATTGCTAGCTCTGTACAGAGTAGCCACCGTAAAAAAAAAGACATGGTCTATCTTTTAGGTGTTTTCGACCCATCCTACGTGCTAGTATTCAACAGGGAAGGATAACGGCTCCTGCCTTGGAGTTGGCTGGAAATGCAGCTGGTCGAATGGATCTCTTAACCGCAGGCGAGGGGGGAATCCATCCCGCAGGCAGAAGTTTGCATCTAGCTGTTTCTTTGTCTCCATCATTTGGCTCTTGATTAATTAATCTTGATTAATTGGAGGAACAGATCGCCCTTCGTGGCGGTTGCTGGAAGATGGCTGAAGCTGTCTGAGCACGGTGCTGATACAACGTCTGTGAATTTGTATGTGTGACCCACAAATTAACAGAGAGAGAAGGGAGAGAGGAATATTAAAAATATATATATATGCATACACATGGTAAAAATAGTCGGTTTTTTCCTGTTTCTGATAGGTCCTTCCCTTTCGAAACGTTAAAATGTTAGCTGTTGTCTTTTCTGGTTTCCGTAGCAGAGATGTTCAACGTGCAATATTAGCAGGATTTCACAAGTAATAGCTACGTACTATACTATTAACGCTAAATCTTTACGCTACCAGTGGCGTGCAACAGAACCTGCATTTCAGCACAGCAGAGAGTATGTGGGATAGAAGACACGGGTTAACCTCAGGCTCTTACAAGTATTCCCATCTGGTCGTTGTTCTGAGCACATGTTGTTGGCACGACGTGCAGGGAGAGGGGGAGTAAGAGCGGAGATAAGCGCTTCCCACCGAGGCAGCGGAACGACAAGGCAGGAGGGGGCGGAGGGAAGCGAGGACAAGATCCCGGGGAACCGCGGAGCACGACGATGGTTTTATCTGCGGCAGGAGGAATAGGTGGCACCGGCAGCGCTGGAGCCCTGCAGAGCTGGGGAAGGAGGCAGAGCCTGGATCCTAACGCTCCTCTCAGGGATCTCTTTGGCTGGGTCTCCTTCCTCTCTGGGGCACATCTGTCCGGCAGGAACGCGCTCTGCAAGCGTCAAGTCTTGCCAACAAACCCATTGGGGCTGAGTGGGTCCGATGGAGGGAGTTAGTGCTTTTGCAGCTTCCTTTTTAACACTCAAGCGGCTTAGCTCTTCCCAGGAATACCTGCAGGAGCTTAGGGGAGCGTACAAGTGTCAGTGGCCTGCATTTGCACATGCCTTCCCAATTTATGGATGCTTGCCGGTGCTTTTCACCAGACCTTTGCTCCGCAGGCTGCTCTGACTGCCTCCTGCTCCGGGAACAAGCTGGGGCTGTGTGCCGGAGGGTTACGTTATCGATGGGGCAGCTGCTTTTTACCACTGCAGGAGAGAAAGGTGTTGGTGAAGCCTGGAGGGGATCAGAGGGGAAGAAAGTGGCTTTCAGGAAACCAGCTCCGTACCTGTCTTTGCAAAGGGGTCTGTGTCATTTTTAACGAGTCTCTTTGCAGATGACCACCGCTTGTATCGCCTTTGTTTTCCGGGGCGCCAGCATTGGTACGTTGATGTACGGAGGCGGTCGGTGTTACCAGCTGTCGAAAGAAGTGCGTTGAGTGAGTGAAGTGCTGTAATAATTGCAAGGAATCTAGAAAAGCCGGCAGTATCTCAAGCTGGACCTCCTGATAATGGAGACTGGACCATTTTGGCTTTATTCCGCCTGTGCCTATGTTCCCCACCCATAAAACGGGGTGAATGATACCTCCCTACCTCAAAGGGGTGTGATAAAGATGTGCTGTTCAATAACACCAGGTTGCTCAATAGATTTGGGGTTTCAGCCCTGAACGGAGTCTCAGAGGAACTCCTCCACTTCCAACTTCCCTTCCAAGAAGGAGGAAAGACCAAGGAAGTCTTAAGGGCGAGGAGGACAAGAGGACGTTGTAGAAGATGTATTACAGCAGGGCTGTCAGGGACCTCTGGAGAACATCAGATGTGGTCCCCCGTTCAGAGGTGGGACTAGCTAAACCCAACCCGTTCCTCACACTGGTTTCCAGCCGGGCTGGTGCTCAGTAATTTGCAGAAGGTTACCAAGGAGTGACCTACCTGCTTCTAAACTTAAATTCACAAGTAGGAAGGTGCCTCTAATGGTACATTTCAGGGTCCACACGGCAAAAAGCATCTATATTTTTCCCAAGTTGAAGAACCTGGAAAAAAATCTGCCCTTTTAAATCTCCAGTGCTGGATATTCCCAGACTCCCTCCCCAAGTTGTTCCAGTGTTTCACCCTGCTTACTCTGAGATTTTTCTCCTGCTGTCCAGCCCGTGTGTCCCTTGCTTCCGTCTAATTCTATCGCTTTTTGCCTTACAGGCCACGCTCTCGCGAGGAGTTAGGGAAACCATTTGTTCCCTTCCTTGCTGCAGCTCTTCCACATAACTGAAGACTGTTGTAAGTCTTCTGCATCCCTTTCTAAACAAATACAAAGCCTTCCACCGAGGGTAATTTTTAGCCCTTCTCACGTTCCTGTTGCTTTCTGATGAGTCCCGTCTCTTTCTTCAATCCGGAATTACAGAATCCAAAATCGGGAGAGGTATTTTTGCTGCGATCTTACCGGCTTCAAGTGGAAAGATTGCGAACGGTACAGGGGTTTGTACACTGGGTTTTGGTTTTTTTTGTGATAGCGTACTTGCCTCCAGACCAGTTTGTAACTCTGGGTCCTCCTGGGTCCCCTTTGGTAGAGCCACTGCCAAGGCAGTCATTTCTCACGCTCTCTCTCTGTACTGTAGTTCTTGCCCTTCTTTAATAGTTTTAGAAAATCTGGACTATTAAAATACCAGAGCACGCATTTCCCACAAAGCTTTGCAATAGAAATCTTTCCCGTATGTGGTGACGTGGCAGAACACCATCTATCATTCATGCCTCTGCTTATTTCTGAAGAGGACGTAGAAAAAATAGCCCATCAACAGGCATTCTCCTGAATATTAAATATCCTCCTAAATACTAAATGTTATGACACTCTCCCCATCTTCACAACAGAAGCGGTAACTCCAGCACTAACAGGGTACCTGTTTAAACACAGACGTAAAGAATGCATCTAGTGACAATATAAGCTCCCCGTGCCAATTTGTTTGGAAAGACGGGCTTTCCGTCGCGTTCCCCAATCTCCAAGGATTGTTACAGAAAAGTGTATTTTCGTCGTGCGATAATGTGAATTGTCAGCAAAATATTTACATGAGCTTTGCTAGCTTCAACTAAGTTTTTGTCCGAGTTGGCCCTCCCCTCTGCTCATTCCGCCTCTCCCGTTTCCTCCCCTGCCATCGTCATTCGTGCTCACGCTCCATCTTTCCCTCCTCCAACATTTACGGGCTTTCTGGTTCTCTGCAGCGTTAGTTCGGCATTGCTGTTACTCCTCTCTTACAAATTGGGATCTCAAAGCAACGCTGGCCAGCACTTGAATTTCAGTTTTCCGTGCCCTTTCCAGCAGTAAAACGCTCCGTAGAGGAAGAGCTCGTTCTGCTTTGACCAGAGTGGGAGCTCTCGGGTCGTTATTGGGACCTGGACAAAAAAAAAATCCTCATGTGCCTGAGACACTCAGCATTGGCATTCAGTTCCAGGTGGCTCTGTCTTCCACGGGGATGACCCTCCATCCTCCAGGTAAATTTTAAGCCCCTCTATTGATTTCCTGGGTGGGGAGGCTACAGGAGGCTCAGAAACCCTTTCAACTACCTTGCCTTAACATGGTTGTGTCGCCGTCTCCTTCCCGGCTGCGCCGCAAGCAGTGCCCACCCAGCCAGGCCAGATAACTCACTGAAGAACCCTAGTTTCGGTTTGGTTTGTGGGGTTTTTTTTTTTCTAACTCCCAGCAGCTTTGGGCCGCTCTGAAAGCTAATTGGATTTTCCTTAGTAACGTTTTTATTGTGAGGAGATCTGACAGTTTTGTGTAGGTACAGCTAGAGAGAAGTTCCTCCTGTTCCATGCAGGTTCTCACACTGCGCTATAATCACTCGCCGTGTATATCCGACCGCATCCAGAAGTGCATTTAAGTGTATGACTAACATCTGTCAAGCAGCAGTTGCTCTTTCTTCCCTCCTCTTCCTACGGTAAGGGCTGAATGTGCCAATGCAGTCCTAGTATTTTTAACAGAAATTAATTATCCCTGCTGTTCTGCGTTAACGCTCTAAAGGGTGAGCTGAAGCATGTCGTGCGCTGGCAGCAGCAGACCCCGGCAGCCTCGCAGCACGGCAGCAAAGCAGAGGGCTCGCGGGGGGCAAAGCCTGGCGTTCCCGTCGCTCCCACTGCTTCCCTCGGGAACTGGTGTTGAACAGGAGCTGTTCTGCCTCTGGAATCTCCCCTTCCACCGTTGCTGCTGTGCAAATTGTCGTTTTTGCTTTGAGCGGAGCGCGGAGGAGTTTGCCGTGCTGCTGCGTGGTTGGGAATTAACCGGTGTAAAAAGACCGTCTCTCCACTGGGAAGCTCGCAGGGGGCATCTAAGGCCAGAGGCAGCAGGTGAGTTCCAGGCAGAGGAGAGGTGACGGAGCAGTACTCTGGATTAAATAAAACTCAATGTGCAGTCAACAGATGTATTTCTCTCTGGGACGCATTCCCCATCGCCCCTTTTTCTTTTCTTCTCTTCCAGGTTTTTGAACACTCCCAAGGTCTTTATAAGCGCTGGTCAGAACAGATATTTGCAAGAGAACGAGCTGCCTCCGAGGAGAGTCTCTTTGCCGAGACGTTGGTGAACTCTGAAAAGAGTTTGAAAACCGTAGCGTTGTGCTGGTGCCACTTTTAAAAAGAGTTTTTCCCAGCTAGGCATCACCGCGGGGACGAGCCGAGAACAGAGGACAAGGCTTTGAGGCAGTTCTGTGCGGTAGTATTTATCCTAGATCCTATAACTCACTTAATGCAGGCGTATTTAATGCATAAATAAGCGAGCGCTTTTCTTCTCTCTTCGCCTTTCCCGGTGGGTACAGGATTATACTAGCGTGCCTGTATCTAGTAGTTAGTCCTCCAGTCCAGGAGGGATTTTGGGGCAGACTGCTGTGTTTCTCTGAACTCCGACGCTTTTGCAAAGTCACGATGGTGAATACCAGGGGAAGAACTAAACCCAAGGGCCAGCCCTAAAACTTTGTTGGACTAAACCGTTTATGTGTTTCCAACTGCTTAAAAGCTCTCTGGCAAAGGGATTTTGTCAGCTGGTGTCACTTTAACATGTCCATCCCCTGTTCCACCCCTAATCAACAAAAATTATTTCACTTTTCAAGTCCTTTAAAGCTGTAGTGTGTCTCCTGTTGCTGTGATCAATTTCCTTTCTCTCTGGGATATAGAAGGTTTTGTTGGACCCTTACTGAAGGTTGTGTGCACATCATTGTAGTTAGTAGTGAAATTTTTAATTTAAGCATTTTGAATAATAACTACCCTCCCACCCCCATCCTGGTAGAATTAGGGGAAGAGTTTCTTGGCTCAAACGCTTACTTATAAAGCTGAATACAGACACCGTGTTTCCCAAGGTGAACCAAAGCTTGTGCCTTTTATCTCAGAGCGTATCCTTTAAACTGGCATTTCATTTCTTGCTCTATCTGGTTGCAAAACATCAAGGCCACTGAGGCAGCAACCCCTGTAGATGTTTGTATGGGTCAATGTATAGGGGCATTTCCCTCTTGCTTTGCTCGCAGGGCTTGGTCTTGGTTGCGCTGTTCCTTTTCCCAGTGTGACCACTCAGAGTATTTACTGGTCTGGTTCATGTCCTGTGGGCGACTTGGCCTGGGAGCCCTAAGCTGTGTTTTTCCGTAGAAATTCACCACTTTTTTTTTAAGCCCTTGCTTATGAACCTCTCTGGAAATGTTGTGCAAAGCCCAAATGTGCCTGTTCCCTCCATCCCCATGCGTTTCCTAACTGCCACAGCCGATGTAGAACAAAAAGACACGTAGCTGGTTATATTTTGCCCGGGCAGTCGCTCTCCTCTGTGTCTGTTTTGATATGCTTTGGCCTTAACCATCCCAGGGACCGCAGGCATCCCGTTCTGCCGCTCTCATCTGCTCCTGCAGCCGTTGCGTGGACGGTGGGGCTTTGGGAGATGTTAAGTCTCGGTCGAGGCGGGTTCTTGTGGGGCTTGGGGTGATGCTGCAGCAAAGGAGTCGTTATTTAACCACGCAGCCGTTCATTCCCTCCGTGGTTGTTGTCATGTCGAGTAGGCTCGCATGAACGTGTTACCCGGGGCAGATTTGATCGTGCGCTTATCGTAGGCTAGCTGCTTCCTCCGAACAGCTAGCGTGGAACATCTCGCTTGTAGACAATGTATGACAGCTTCCCTAGGGATGAGCTTCACTGCGTCTGCTACAAGTATTGCTCTGAGCTTAGACTCTTGCTTCTCGCCACAACTCGATGCTATCTGTAACCTTAATTCTGTTTCTTTGAAGGCAGAAGTAGGCTGCAGCCTGGAAGCATGTGTCTTGAGCTGAAGTTGCCAGGATCTCATCCTCCCTGGGACGTTTAAATTGGTTGCACAATAATTACAGTCGCTTTTTTTCCCTGGCGTGCGTAACAGTGAGGCGCTTCCGCATCAGGTTTGGGAATCGACCCAAGGGTGTGATGTGGGTTGGTAAATTCAGGTGCGTGGGATGAGCATACCCACAGCAAAGTCGGCACGAAGATGCTGAGATAAGAGCTGTGCCTCTGTCAAGTCTCCCATCTACTCCCTTACAGTCCGGCGCAGGCTCCGGTTGCTGCAGCGGGTGACAATGCAGGGAGCCACCAGGACCAGGGACCATCAGGGGGTCCAGGTGGCCACAGAGACCTGAACTAGGCAGGGGACCACCGCTGACGTGTGTATCTCAGTATAACTGCAAAGGGAAGGCGTAAACAGCTTTATCCTGGATACCACAGGAGCCTGACCGTTTTAGCCTTCCTTTTCTGCCTCATGGGACTTTTAACTCTTGCCTGGTGCTCAAGGCAGCGGCTGTGGAGAGCCTACGGACATCCCTGTCCCGGGATCGGCATGTGCCAGCATGCAGTCTGCACGTAAGCTTGCTGCAGCTCGGCCCCTGCGCTCGGCAACAGCATTTTCTGCTTACACCAGCACAGTCATCCCTCAGCACTGTCAGAGGTGACCCTTTGAGTTAACAAGTGATAAGTTCCTTCTAGCTATCTTATTTAAAAAAAAAAAAAAGATGAAGCAAAAAAAGAAGCAGGAGGTGCTGGAGTCACCTGATGAACATTTTCATGGATACTGCCAGCTTTTAACTGTGGGTTATCTTGGTGAAGGCATATTACAGAGACTTTTCTTTGAAAAACAGCTGAAAACTGTCCGTTTATTTGGCAGTGTCTGTTTCGTGCCGATATATGTGCATCCCCAAGAAAACCCACAAGGCAGAGGTGGAGCCCACTTAGGCCTCCCTGCAGCAGCAGAATGCAATTTAACCTGTTGCTTTTCTCACCTCTTTTCTGCTCTTAGGAGACACCCTCTAAAGTAGGGATAACCTCCCTAAACGTGCTTATCCCTTTTTAGACCACCCACAGCCTCACAAGGTTTCAAGACTAGGCCACGGTTTTGGAAAGCTTCTTGCCATTTCCAAGATGATCCAAGAATGGGAAGGGACTGCAACTCCAAACCTGGCAAAGATGCAGTCGCTTTTGCTGGCTAACCTATAAAAGAGAAGATGTCCCCCTGCAAAATATTTCTGCAAGCCCCCCGAAAGAGGAACTGAAGGTTTGAGGAGCAAGCTCTTGAGACATGAGCCAAGAGGTGAGAGACTGAGCCAGGCTTTGGACTTCGGGGGCTGTTTTGGAGAAGAGGGCAGCTCTCTGGGGTGGACTGGTCTGCCACCCCCGTTGTTTGTCTCCGAACCTCCTCCTGAGATAGGCTCTGAAACGAAGCCTTCTCAGCCCCTCTGTGCCACAGGAGGAGAAAGAGAAAGCACCAGCTGGAAGATCCTCTCAACTTCCTTACCTTCTCAGGCTCTCCCCAAAGTGAAGTTCATCTTCTTCCTCCCTACTGCAGCCCTTGAGTTGTTGCAATAAACCCTAGAGCTGCTCTCTCTGGTTGTTCAAAACCTTTGCCGACCTCTTCCTTTTGGTGAGGCTGAAGATGCTGTGCAGAACTGAACAATCAAGAGGCTGAGACATGGGTATTTTTCACTTGCCTCAGCCGAAACACCAGCCTCCTCCAGGCTTTCGGTCTTCCAGGAGCTTCCCACTTTTCCAGCCAAGTAGTTGGTTCTCTAGAAGAAAAAATTGATAGTTTTGTGCTAGCAATGTCCGGAATCCTCTTTTACGAGTGAAGGAATTTCCTCCCTCTCCCTTGAATTTAGTAGGAATGCAGAAAGTAATGGAAAATAAGAGTTGTAATATTGGGAAAGGGGAGACCAGAACAGAGCGTTCCTCTGGATAAGGTTTGATGCAATTTGAAGCTGCTTGTAGAAGATTGGCTGGAAGGTAAACTGATTTAGGCTAAACAAGCTGGTGCTGTTAAACTGTGTTAGTGATTCTTTAGTAGATGGTCCAAAATAGCTTTTTCGTGACCTCTAGGAAAGATAACCGTATTTTTGATCTTAGATTGAAGGCACAATTCGCGCTAGGAGAAAGTCGCGTTCTTTAGAAACCATCTCAGGATGGCTTTTACTGTCAAAAACATTGCGTGGAAACGTAAAGAAAACAAACCAAAAATCACACCCTTGAATCAACCCCAGGCGAGCAGTTGCAGAACGCCGTCACCCACCACGCTGAATTCAGGTTACAAACGAGTCGCACTCCACCTTTCTGCTTTCTTGGTGACACAAAATTTCCACGAGACGCCTATGTACTGCGCAAAGGGGTTGCGATTAGATGAGCAAGGAGTTCCTGTGTTTGCAGCATCCCGCTTCGCACCTGGGCTCGAGCCACTGACTGAGGAGGTGTCGTCCCCACCAGGCGAAAGCGGTCCCCTCCAATCCTCCGCTGTTGTGTCGGTGCTGCGGCGGGCGCCCGTACCAGGTGGTAGACGCTGAGGTGGGTGCTGAGTTGGAGGGGTGCTTTTCAAGGGCAGCACTTGGGCACCAGCTGTTGTTTAGGGTGCTGTGGCTTTTTGTACGGCAGGAAAAAAAAAAGAATGTATTTCTGGTTGAATTTCAAGTTAGGGGACTGTTTTCTGCCAAGCTGCTCCCCCTCCCCGCCATTTCAACTCTATGTTATTCTCTTTTTTCTTTCCACTGGTCCTATTATGCACCGCTCAACAGCTGCTGCATTTAATCCCAGAAGCTGTAGATGGTAGTGAGCAAAGTGATCTCCATATAACCTCTATCTTACTCATAAGTGTGCATTATGAAGCTTAACCGACGGTAATAAAATGTTTTGCTTTCAACATGCGGTCCCTGTGGTCCAATGTTCCCATCTTCAGGCACCGTCATTACAGCAGGGCGATGTATTGGAGCTATTCCGACGCCCCCCAGGAACGCGTCTCGTTAATTCTGGACACAGGCATCGTCGACGTCTAGCAAGGCGTGTGGATACCCAGCCAGGAGAGATGGAGAACGCCGGGGAGAGCCCTTTCCGTGGTAGCGGAGTTGGTGGTGGCGGCATCCCCAGGTAGAGGCAGCAGCGGTGGTCGCGAGGTCCCCGCGGATAAGTCTGCCACGTATGGGTTGCACCCCTGGACGCGTTTGCTCTTTGATGAAGCCTGTATCTTGGTGGTCGAGGAGGAATTGCTGTGACGGGAGGACTTGCCGGGGTGCCGTCTTGTGCGAGAGCCTCTTTGGGGATGGCGGTGCTACGTAGGGGGAACAGAAGGAGGTCGCATGGCTGCTCCTTGGGGTGGTTTTCATCCCTTTCACGACGACTCTGCGGCTTCATGGGTTTATACGTTGTTTTCTCCTTTCCTGCATGCAAAAAAGAACATTCTCCTGTCATCCTGCATGACGGATAATTTTGTGCAGGAGGGGAAAAAAAATGCTTCTTCATCCACCTTTAAATAACTGCACAAAATTCAGAAAGTCTGCATGTGGAATTTCATTTTGGTGTACACATTGCTGCTGCTTTTATTGAAAGCATCTTTTCACATATAAATAATTGAAAGGTCATATGATTTTTCTCTAAACTGAAAGCAAGAATTTCAAAGCTGGGATCTCCAAGCGTCGTTTCTGCGGTACGGTGGGTTGCAGTAGCCCTACAGCTGGTATTTGTTGAATGGGACACGTGGTTTCCCTTACTTGAAGTTTATAACGTTGAGTTTCAAAGCGGAATTTCCCAGGCAGAGCAGCCCCAGAACGGTAGCAGTACGTATCTGAATATATAGCTTTTTCAGGCAATGGTAACACAGCCTTTTTCTGGAGATTTCCATTTTGTAAATAAGCTGCTTCTTGAGCAGCACGGCTAGGGCTACAAAAGATGGATGATTATTTCTTCCCGGAATCGGTCTTCCACTGCAGGATCCGGGTTTTGTTGTGATAATTAGCATAGAATTAAAAATGGCCCTGCATCTTCAGTTCGCATTACGCCTCTGATACTGAGCAACCTGGAATCGCGTTTTACTCGGCAATAGGCTGTGCCTGGGAATCACTTTCTTCACCGCAGAAAATCAGCATTTAATTGTGGCGCACAGATATCTGCAGGCTTCAACACGGCAAAAGCCTCCGCCTCCAAAAATAAAACGTTGCTTCTAATAAAATTTCAAATAAGTTGTTTTTTGGAGACTGGAAAAGTTGCCAAGAATATTTCGATGAAAATCTAGCGTGCCGGCTGAAGGGAGATTTTACAAATGCCTTTAAAATCCAGAGCTTAGGCCGAAGGTTGGGCTAGCATGCAGCCTTTTCTCCCAGAAAACCTGTAATAGCTTTTCTTTCTAAAAATGTAACCAGGTTGCCAGTCCAGGTGGAGGCAAAATTGCGAGGAATCTCAGACGTGGCCAACGGCGTGTCTTTAGGACAAACTGAAGCAGCAAAAATACAACACGCTGTGAAAACTTCCTTGTGAGAGCAGTGCAGGAAATTACCCTGCAATTTGACACAGTGTCCTATTAGATTTACTCTCCCCTTCCAGATCATCTGCCAAAAATCCTTACAATCGGAAGCCAGGAAAGAACATGTTATAAAAAGACCTGGAAAATGAGCAATTTTGGTACAGTTTTTATGCTGGTAAGTTTTCCCTACATATAACGGGTTTGGTCTCAATGTTGAGATCAGCGGCACTTAAACCAGGTGTTATCCCAGCGCCTACATAGAGGAAATGGTGCCATGTGCCCGTCTTGCAAGATCAGGCTTGACTATGGTCCTGGAAGATGCTTCCTTGCTTAACGATTGCTTTGAATCCCGCAAAACTCCACCATCATTTACGACGAAGCTGTGGTGTGCAAGCTGGCACACTTCTCCCCTGTAGCGCTCGCTCTCCATCGCCGATGGACTTGTTCCTCGCGGAGTGGCAGGGTCATGGGCACATCCAGGTGCTTGTGTGCTTTCCCCAGACCTCGCTGGCTTTGGCAACAAGGCTGGATAGATCATTTCAGCAGTTTTCTTAGCTGGATTGTGGACTGAGATGGTTGCGTTCCCCCCGCCCCGAACGCTTACAGGAATCACAAGCCTTCCTCGCTGCGGGGCACCGCCAATCTCTCGCTGCCCTTCTCCAGCTCCCTAATCTTTTCCGGGCTCCTTTCTTTCCAGTTGTGTGTCTGGCAAAGGTGGAGCTCCATCTGTAGCCGCTGGATGCGCGACCTTGCTTTTTGCTTGTTTGAATACAGGTCTGTGTGGCAGTAGGGGAAATAAGTGACCTGGGTTTGTAACTTTTTTTTCCCCCCTCCAGGGTATTAGTGTTGTCTGTGTCTTGAAAATCACGTCCCTAGTGCTTGCTGTCTGATTTGAAATATTTGTACCTGGCTCAGATGCGCCAGATGCTGGGCAGCCAGATGTTGCCTTCCACACCCCCTTGGGAGAGTTGCCGGAGATGTGTGTGGGGCCTGGGGAGCCGCTTAGGCTATTCAGCCACCTTTTTTTTTTGGGGTGCCTACTGAAACACAGTGAGAATTGAAGGTCTGGTTGTCCCTTTTTCATTAGCCACTTTGGTTTTGGGAGAAAACACCCTGTTTTTGCAGGCGCGCAGCTCCCAAGGTAAGGGGATGGAAGGTCACTGCTGGAGCATGTCCCAGCTCGCAAGGAGCCACTTCCAGCCCAGGGTGAGGACTGGGACCAGGGCAGACCATAATGGGGAGATTCCTGCACCCAGTTTCCAGTCAGCCAAATCCTCGCTTTTCCAGCACAAGTGCAAAGGTAGGGTTGGGCTTGCAGCTCAACGCAAGGGAACAAAAAAGCAGATGTCAGCAGCTGGAATAGGCAATGGGGCAGTCGGTGGGAAGTATGTGATTAAAGAGAGAAAGGGGGAGTGCCTGCCACCTGTCGGGATGAATCCTCCTTTTCCAGCCTCTTCCCAGAAGCGTGCTGATCCAAAGTCCTTCTCCAGAGCATTTTCCGTCATGAAAATGAAGACGGGACGTTAGGAACGTCAGTGTTTACTAGACCGCCTTCGTTGTCTTGTTCTTGCATTAATTGTCCTTTGACTGGTAGGGTGGTTAAGAGAAAAAAGCCAGCTTAATGCATAGTCAGAAAGCTAAAAAAAAAACCTAAACAAACAAAAAGCAAACCACAAATAAATAGGTAAATAGGCTAACTGTAAGATAGCGTGTAAAAGGAGGCAGTCTGCGGCGTGACTCCTCCATAAAGTGCATGATAAGCGTCGGCGAAGCTTGTTGCAGACACTGTGCAGGCTTTCCAGGGTTGCTTTTGCTAGACTTTGAGTATCATAGTTGCAAAGACTCGTAAATGTTCCGAGAGACTCTTGGTTTTGGGGGTGGGTTTTTTTTTTTCCTTTGGTTTGGGTCTTTTTTTTTTTGGTAAGCTGTGACCACTCGCTTTCTGAATGGGTTTGTTGTGACGGAGTTAATGGAGCTGTTCTTTATCGTAGCCTAAAAGGTGTCAGTCGTTCGCTCGTATGTGCTCACAAGCTGAGCCGTAGCATTATGCATCTCTCCGCGATGGTGTGATTTGAAGCACTTTTGGTGTGGCATGTGCAGTTGCAGTGCTGTCTGTTTTTAATTTCACCCCTAGCTATCCCCCGTGTTCTACCCGTGTTTCGGACACTGAACCAAACCGACTTCGAAACTAGCACTTTAAGTACTAGTAGTCACTTTGCTTCTGACTATATTGAGCACTGCACTTTTATAAGTACTATTAGCACTGAGTTTTGAACTGTTTATTTTCCCCAGTCTATTTAGCCTCTTAGACGTGGTGTTAATTACTTAGAGGCCATCAGAAGATAATTTCGAGGCGTATGTGACCGCTGTCTGGTGCCTGACTTCCATTACATATCCGTTAGGGATTTTATAAATTAGGGAACTAGACCCATCTAAGCGTATTTTACACAACAGAACGTACATCTACATCAGTGACGTCCAGGCAGACGTGGTTGTTGTAAACTTTGAGGTCATCCGGAGACCCAAGCGCATGGCTTTTAAAAACACCAAAGATACAGGAGAAGTCTCAGAAGGGATCGGGCTGGTGCAAGGTCGTCTCAATTTACACCGGGAATTGAGCGGACCGCAGGATGCGGAGCAGACCCAGAGTGAGAAGCGTAGGGCAAGACGCTCTCGGTTTTGGTACGAGCCCCCGGTCTGCGTCGGCAGGGTGAGCCCATGGGACAGCAAAGTTAGAACCAGTCCGAGACGCTGGTATCAATAACGACTGCGCTCAAGCCATTGCAATAAAAGCCATCATTGTGCCTGTACAGAAAGTGCTGTTGAGATTGATTGTGGGCTTAAACCACAAAAAAAGTTCTTTTTAAGTAAAAAGACTTATGGATGATTTAGAAGCTGGAGCATAATAACCATGGGGTTTGCTGTTGACTTTGAAAAGCGGTGTTAGGAGTTGATCGGGTCTCGTGTTAGGATGCAATTCAGACGTATATCGCTATTCTAGTTAAATTCCTGTGGTATTTCAGTACAGATGGTCGGGGACCAGAGCTCCCTTGCCAGCAAGAAATCGGTAAGGTAGAGTTTGTAGTAAACCTAGTCGTAAATTTCGAGGACTTGAAATGGGATGATGATCCCTGGGATGCAGAATAATCTGGGTTTTGATGTCCCAAACCATCCACTCTCAACCAACTGATCGTATTTTGCTTCTTTAAAAGTCCTCGTGGGTTATTCCACAGCAGCAAATAAATCACGGCCATCACGAGAGACGTTTCCTTCACGCTGGGGTACCCACCCTGGGGACTCCTGCTCGTCCTCGTTGATGAGCCGATAGTCGATCCAAGTCTTTCTCTGGCAATAGCCCAAAATGGGAGTTTCTTCCCCGTGACACTCGATGGATAAACCCCGCTGTTACAGCATGATCAGTTTGAATGGAGAGAAGTGAAGTAGGTCTTCTCCTTCGCTGCTGGCAAGCGGACATGTTGGAAATAACCTTCGGCAACAACAACAACAAAAAAAAAAGGTGTAACGGGTTTGCTTGTTTCAGCAGATGGGGGAAAAATAAGTCTTTTTCCTGACCAACTCCACTTTTGATGGCTGGTTTTCCTTGGGTTCAATTCGAGCTTCCTTCTTCACTAGACCTTCACGAGTTTGGGTATTCAGTGGGAACTGAAGGTAGTTAAAAACCACAAACCTTGAGCAGCGCGAAGTATTATGCTCTTATATCCTCTATCCTTGGATTTAGAAATGGGAATGTAAATAGAATCCAGATTTTTTTTTTTTTTCCTTTACCTTTCTGCCCCCCGGCCAAATTAACCCTGCAAATCTAGCTTTAAACAAATAGCGCCTAGTGATGTTGCTGCTATATCTGAGCCCCCCAAAACGATAGCGGCCGAGGGGACAGCCTCTTCGGAAAGTCCCTCGGTGACTCAGAGCCCGCATCCCGCTCACTGTCACGAGGATATAGGTGAACCCTTTGGAAAATTCATCCCCACCCCAGCGAGCTCACCAGTTTCCTTGAGTCCTGGGAAATTAAGCCCATGAGAAAGGGGGATATGGAACATGTCTTTATTATTATTATTATTATTATTATTATTATTATTATTATTTTCCCCCACAGCTGTAGTTTTTTGCCCCTTGGAGTTGGTATTTCATCCTTTGGGAAGGTAAAAGTAAGCGTTTTCTCCTGCACAGCACACGCGAGGCCTGCACGCACAGCCTAGCACAGCACCTCTCGCTTTGGAAGGGACCTTTTAGGTGAAAAAAAGCTCTTGTAGGGATTTTTAGTTGTTTGGGTTTTAAGGTAGCTCATGAGAAGCGCATTGTAACGGCACACAGGCGGTGTTTTACCGACGCTTTCTTTTTCTCCACGAGAGACTTTTTAATTCGCTTCAATAGTTTAGAGCTCGTTTCCTCGCGAGTCGTTTTGGACCCGTGCAAATGCCCTTGAAATGAGTCAAGTTTATCAGAAGAAATTGTGCATTGCAGGAAGCAATCTCAAACCACGCATGCACCCGCGCACCTATCCACGGTCTACGTGCGCGGGCATATGTGTGTGTATACATACAGATAAATCTCTTAATTCCCCAACTGTTCCTTTCTGTTTGTTTTTTTTTCTTTTGGGGTTGGTTTGGTTTTTGGGGTTTGTTTCCCCCCACCCCCCAGGATATTAACCAAAAGGTGTTTTAAAGTCATGGCATGAAAACTCCTAAATGTAAATCTGAGTACCTTGTGATGCTAATTAACAGGTTTTTCGGAAACTTTATGTGATGCTTACAATTTTTCTTAGGAAGTTTTGTTTAATGTTAGATCATTGTTCTGGAGGATGTTGGTCCTACTGGCATTAAACTAATGGAAATAAAATGCATGTGTTACAAGTGTAGAAACGGTGAAGAATTAAGTGTGAACTTACTGTACGATACTGATTCTGTTTTCAAACAGTCTGTTTTGCTGTTCAATAGTTGACATATGGAAATGCCGATGTACTGTAATTTAGCACTTTTCCAATGGACCCTGTTCTCACTACGCCCAAGGGAAGAAGTGGGTTTGGCTCGGGGCCGTCTGAACTCAACCTCTGAAGCCTTTCCGCCTGTTTTGGCACCAGAATTGGCCAGGGGACAACTCAAATTTGAGGTTTTCCCATCGGTTCGGCGGCTGGCGCGGGGCAGAGGGGCGGTGGCTCTCCGTTTCCCTGGCCAAACCGGGACAATTTGGGTGAAGACCTGGCTGCGAGCGGGCGGATGGCTGGCCGAACTGGGGTGGGACGGAGGCGCATCTGAAAAGCAGCCGAATGAATCCGCAGCCGCTGAAATTAAAAGGCAAAAGGGTTAAACTACGAGCCGCCTCCCTCCGACCCAAAACCTCCTTTTCCTAGTGTTAACAGGGTGCAAAGTGTTACTTGTCATGTACTGTACTGAAAGGGTTAATTGATCAGTGACTGTATTGTACTGTATGAAAACTCATGAATTGCCTTGTATTGTTTCTAATGGACTGTACCATGTCCCCCCCCCTTTCCCCCTTCCACCGCCCCCCTTCCCAACCTGTCCCAAGGTTTTTCCAAATGACGCATGTTATCAGTTAGGTCCTCCAAACTCTCTGGTGCTAACTCTTCCGTATCCGATGGTGCTTCTGGGGATGCTAACTGACGACATGCCGATCCAGAGCTTGAAGTTCACAACGTCTTTCTTGTCTGTTTGTATGAAGTCGACACACACGCTCACGAAAAAGAAAAAAAGAAAAAAAAAAAAAAAGATAAACTTGAATTTGTTTCAAAGCATCATTGACAATCTAATGTTTTCTATGTCTGCTTTTATTTGGGATGGCTTTTCTAGAAAGCAGCGCGCCAGCACCTTCACTCCGGGAGGGGATTTCGTCCCGTTCACGCCATGGCAGCTCCTCTGGCATCCGAGGTGAGCAGCTCCCTCGCTGGCTTCTTTTCAGGCTCGGCCGCAGGAGGTCGATCCCTCAGGAGCCAGCGAGGAAGAGGAGATGCAGGTGCCTTCAAAGATGCCCGGCCCTGAAAAGCAGCCGGCATCCCCATGGCCGCCCCATCCGTCCGTAGGTGGTAGGTGGGCACCGAGAGTCTCGGAGGGGATGAACTCGCCCCTTGCTTTGTGGCAAGAAGTGGCTTTTTATGAGGACGAAGGCAGAAAATCGGAGTCAAGGAGAGGTGGAGCTCCCAAAGGCACCTCCATCTCCTCCCGGCATCGCTCATCTCCGCTGGCAGGCAGAGGAGCCGCCTCCCGAGCCTGAGGTTTTGCAGGTGACACACACCTCGGATGGTGTGAACAGACCCGTCCCCTCCCAACCTCCCCCCGACGCGAGCTGCTTTTTGGACAAAATAAAATCTGACTATATTTTATATCGATTTGAAAACAAAGTCTGATATTTACCCCTGTTCTCAACTGAATTTGCATATTGTTGTTTGCCACGATATTTGTTCTGTCTTAAAATAAATTTGCTTACTTGTGTAGTCTTAACTGTCTGCTCTGGTTCTTATAATCGGATTTATCGCCACTCCAAGGTGCCTGCACGGCGGCTCTCCTTTGGGTGAGAAGGGAATCTGTCCGCCTGGGAGGGGAAATCATTTCAGCTGAGGCTCAGGCTATAAATGTTTCTCTCTCCGTTATCGTGTATTCACCTCCCTGGGGCTTTTCAATTTCATGTCCTTTTTTTTTCCCCAGCCTTTCATCATCAGACCCTTCTATCCAGTAACTGTGCGACAAGAGGAACGGCCGTGCTTCAGCCCGCTTAATTTAAGACATTAAATTGTTGCTAACGCGCTTCTTGAGAGTAAGTCATTTCTGACAGCGGGATTTTTGCACTTGAGAACGAAGGGATTTATGGCGAGGAGCTCCCCGAAAGCAACGAGCGGCCAAAAGCTGTGGAGCATCTAACACCGGTTCGGTCCTGCAGCGCATTGCGTTAGCGGGGAGTCAGCATCAGGTGCTGGAGACATCGCGGCGGAAGGCAGTGCCCTCAAAAGGCCAGAAAACTGATTTGCGCACGCCATTTCCAGGGACGTAATCGAATCAGCCAGCGGGTTCAATAAAAGGAATAAGCAAATATTGCAGATTTGCCTGCATTTGGAAACAAAACCTGCCGCAACGCTTTAAGGTTTTTAGGGGGTTTTTTTCCCCTCCCCAAGCTCCTATTTTTGGATTAAAAATGTTGCAGGCTGCTGCAGGAGGGCATTTTGTATTCCCTTAAAGACATATCTGTATCAAAGAGGAACATTTCAGGGGAGTCCATGCACTGTCACCTTTCCTTCGAATCAGAAACAGTCCCTGTGCATCTATTATGGCCACGGAGTCCGTTTTCAGTGATTTATCCCCCTCTCCAGGCACCATCCCCGCTCTCTTTCCCTCTTTCCTCCCCTCTGGCCTCTCTCCAGCTTTTTTCCCCAGTTTATCAAGGTTTTGTAGATGTTTCCTGCTGCTCCTCACAGCACAAGCAGCGCTGCCTATGGTGACGGACGCCAGCACAGGAAGGAGGGAACAGAGATGAATCCCCTTGGGGACAATCTGGGAAAAGGAAGCCCGTCTTTGTGGAGGGTGCCATCAGGTAGGTCTGCCTTCCATCCCCAGCAGAAAGGCAGTGTCTGCAGCCTCAAAATGCTCCTTTTTCGCCTTTTAGCCTCAAATCGGGGAAGGGGGGGCAGCGGGCTCGGCCGCACGTGGACATGGGGTGAGGGGGCGGGATTTGGGGTGCCCCAACGTGAGGCAGGGGGGTGGTTAGGCCAGCGATAGAAAAGGGTTGGCAAGTAGTTACCAGCTAGTTGTTTCCAATCTGAAACGTAGGATAATAATCAAATTATTAGTTAGCAAGTGCGTAACTAACTAGTTTGCTAACAGCTAGTTTGCTGCAGGCCTCGGGGTACGCGGTATTTCTGCCAGCAGGGGTGATGTGAGACTTCCATGTTAACACGCGGCCTTCTTTCCCATTTCGTTTCCTCGTAATAAATAATGAGGAAACCTTAAAAATTTGAAGGACTTCAATAAAAGCCGCTCAGCGTTTGTTGTAAGGCTGCATCATAACCTCCTGGGAACCAGGACATGCTTTTTTTTGATCATTTTGGACAAGCCACGGGGTGATTTTTACAGCGGGTGTTGGTCTCCCTCATGCTCTTGAGGGCAGCCGGCGCGTGCTGTCCTTGGGAAGCGCTCGGGTGGAAAGATTTATTGTCCACTGCCACCCTGGAGGTTTTGCCTTATCCCAGGGCCATTAAGTTCTCCACTGCCGGGCCACAAATGCAGGCAATAATTCAGTTAAAAATAATCTGCTGGAAACAAATGAGCAAATAAAACATCCAGGTGTATGCAAACGGTTCCTGGCAGGCGTCTTTTCTGGGTAATGAAATAGCAAAAGATGGGCAATCTTTAAGAGTAGCTACAAAACTGTATATATTGCTCCCTTTTACTTCGCTAAATGTATTTTTAGTTGGTCTGTTCCCTTCAGGGATGTGGTGTTTTGAACCCTTTAATTTTCTCCTTCACCTCAGGGTGAAGTCCACAAGTCTGGCTGCTTCACCCAGCGGGGATTAAGGAAACCGTGACCGGCTTTGGCGTTCCCGGTAGAGGAACGTCTGTACAGCTCCAGTAGGTCCTCAGCGATTCTCAGCTTTTCCATGACATGAAAAACCAAAAAAAACCACCTCAGGGACTTCACTTATCTTACTGTGCTAAAAATCCCGGGAAAGTTTCCCACCAGTGATCTCCTAAAATCCCGGTCCTCACTGCCTGGGCCAGGCACTTGGAACTTGAGTGTACCCAGCGCTCCAGACCTTAGCAATATAATACCCAGAATTATTCCATCATTATCACCATACACCACTATTACATTCCACTATAGAGGAGACAGGAAAGCAAGCCAAAATGTGCAAAAGATCAAAGGAAGAGGTGGGAATGCTGCAGCAGACAGAAATGTCCCCAGGTCACTCACAGTTTAGGGCCGACTGTGAGATGAATTGAGTACCAGACTGTAAACAAATACGTTAATTTTCATCGCTAATGTTTATGTTCATTAATAGCGTGCTGTGTTTTTTACATCATGGTACGTGCGCTCCATTTTCCATCACCCTTGTATAAAATGAAGCGTTATGAATACTGTAACATACAGAACGTGGTTTAATGCTTCCCGGAGCTAGCCGATAAATAGGGCAGTCTTACCGTATCACTCCCCAAAATTTCAAAGGAATACGGTGAAGTGAATTAATAATACATATTTACTGAAACGATCGAAGACAGGTATTATTACATTCCCAGGTAAACAACTGTCCCGCTGCCAACGCTTGGGACCTGACACCCAGAGCGGGTGCAAAACCTTATCATTATCATGGAATCAAAGAATCACAGAATCCCAGGTTGGAAGGGACCTTGAGGATCACCTGGTCCAACTTTTCTTACCAAAAGCATGGTCTAGACAAGATGGCCCAGCACGCTGTCCGGCTGAACCTCAAAAGTGTCCAATGTTGGGGAATCCACCACTTCCCTAGGGAGATTATTGCAATGGCTAATTGTTCTGTGAAAATTTTTCCTCTTGCGTCCAACCGGAATCTCCCCAGGAATAACTCGTACCCATCAACCCTCATCTTTTCCATGTGACTCCTCGTAAAAAGGGAGTCTCCGTCTTCCCTGTAGCCACCCTTTAAATATTGCAACGTGGTGATACGGTCTCTGCTGAGCTTTCTTTTCTCAGGGCTGAACCAACCCTGTTCTCTCAGCCTTTCCTTATACGGCAGGGCTTCCCGCTCCTTGGATCGTCTTGGTGGCCCTTCTCTGTCCACATCTTTTTTGCATAGCAGGACCCAAAACCAAGCACAGTATTCCAGGTGTGGCCTGACAGGCGCTGAGTGGGATAATGACTTCTTTACCTCTGCTGGTGATGCCCTTGACACAACCCAGCAGCTGTTGGCTTGCTTTGCTGCTGCAACACACTGTTGGCTCATATGGAACTTCTTGTCCACCAGGACCCCCAGATCCCTTTCCACGGAGCTGCTCCCCAGCCAGGTAGATCCCAGCCTGTACTGCACTCACAGAATCACGGAACGGTGGGAGGCGGAAGGGACCTCTGGAGATCATCTAGTCCAACCCCTCTGCCAAAGCAGGTTCACCTAGGGTTGGACAGGAGCGCAGCCAGGAGGGTTTTGAAGATCTCCAGGGAAGGAGATGCCGCAGCCGCTCTGGGCAGCCTGTTCCCATGCTCTGCCACCCTCAAAGGAAAGAGGTTTTTCCCTGTGTGGAGATGGGATGTCCCGTGTTCCAGTTTGTGCCTGTTGTCCCTTGTCATGTCACCGGGCACCGCTGAGAAGAGCCTGGCCCCATCCTCCCCACACCCGCCCTTTGGATATTGATCCGCATTGATGAGATCGCCCCTCGGTCTGCTCTTCTCCAGGAGGAACATTGCCAGGTCTCAGCCTTTCCTCATCGGAGAGATGCTCCCTTCCCTTCACCACCTCCATGGCTCCAACTGGATGGCGTTTTCCCAGGTGCGAGACCTTACACTTGTCCTTGCTGAACTTCGCGAGGCTCCCGTTAGCCCGCTCCATCCAGCTCTTCCCGCGGGCCGGCTCTCCCTCCCCAGGCGCCCACCTCCCCGCTCGGGTTGGCGTGGTGGGCAGGATTCCTCGGGCTACGCTGCATCCCGCCACCGGGATCACCCACGGAGACACTACAAGGGGTCGGGCCGCGCCTCCAGCCCTGGTTACGTTCCGAATCGCGTTTCCTGCTTCCCGGAGAGGACGGAGCCACGGCGGGGGCGCGGCGGGG
>VZSF01006057.1:0-12959 GCA_013398295.1 Chionis minor | reverse complement strand
GGGGGGGGAACAGGCCGAAAATGGCAGCGTTGGGGACGGGGACGACGACACACACGGAGGTTTGTTTCTCCCCCTTCGCTCGCCGCGATGCTGCTCGTGGTCTGCCTGAGGCTGGGAGCCCTGTGTGCAGTGACGGTGTATTTCTGGCGTCAAAATCGCCACGGTTATAGGATTATTTTATCCCCCCCTCCACCTTTCAATAATATGTTTTTTACCTGTTGGCTTTCAGCTTATCTAGGTTGGGGGGGAAGAGGTGTGTGTGTGTGTGTGTGTGCGGGGAGGAATCTGTTCTGGCTTCTCATAATGCATAGTAGCCGCGTGCTGAAAAGTCAGCCCTAAATCGGCGAGGAAGCCTTCCGACGTCCGGTGCGTAATCTAGGAAAGCAGAAGGGGATAAGGGATAAGCTGTAGCGCCGATCTAAACAGGGGCTCACAGGCTGCTGAGAGAGGCTAAAATAGAGGGAGAAATGGTTGGAGAAAGGAGACGGTCTGCTATTTCGGACTGTGGTGTGGACAGTCCTTTGGCAAATTCCTGTTTGGAGTTGTTTAGTGTAGACTGTCAAGGGCCTTTTTATTTTCCCATCAGGAGACAGATCTTTAGACTCATGTTGGACTTTGTCTGAGAAATTAAATACCTCTGTGTGAACACTTCCTCAGCACTGCAATCTGTGACTAAGCTAGGATTTTCTTTGCGTTTGACAAGATGTGACAGTTAAAAAATGGAAGCGGTAACAAATGTAGTATCAAAGATTATTCCTTCTATTTGCCTCTTATTGATGACCAGCAGGGACCACGGCGGATCAGGCGGTCCGGAGAAGCTCTCAGCTTCCTTTCCTGGACGGACTGATAACTATCAGGCGTAGAGGCGTAGAGTAGTTGGTTCGGTGTTCCCTTTAGCATCATATGGCTGATGGTGAGCCTGGTGTTGTCACGTTATTACCTGTGTGTCTCGTTCACTCCTCCCACAAGTGCAACATGGTTTCTGATACCTGTTCATGGCAACACGTTTTGCCCAGTGACTAAATATCTCAGTTCCGACTTCAGGAGACACAGCTATTTTCTTCTGTCAGATCCTCGGTAGACTACCACAGTGCTAAGACCTGAACAGTAGAGAGGGTCTGCGCTGCAACCTCGTAACATGCCAGGGGTGCTCATCGGAAAGGTAGGAGCTGTTTGAACGCCACGGGCAGAGACTGTGCAGGACTCCAGGCTCTGGCTTTCACCGGTGGTCCTGACATCTAGCTAGCCCCCACCCAGCCTATGTTTTCTTTCCCCCTTACCCTTTTTGTGTCCTGTGCTGGGGCTGTCTGTTTGTTTTACGACTCTTTCTCCAGAGCTCCATCAGTTGCAAGGGAGCGTGGTGAGAAGGGCTGGTGCTGCAGCAGGGAACGACAGCAGCGGCTTGAAGAGTAGATATATCTCGAAGAGTGAGCAAGAGCTCCTTGTGGCTGTCCTGTTTCCTGCGTGAAGCCCAGCTAATAAGCCTGAAAGAATTTATTAGCGTGATCTGTGGTCTGCTCCAAGCATTGCTGGGTGGGAACTGCTGTTCTAACCAGCAAGCTGTTACAGAAAACCATTTCCCTCCTTCTCTGGTGGCGTTGTTAATTAAGGAGCTGTGGCTCCTATGTTTGGCAAAGCTGGAGGACAACGCCGGTAGATTGTGGCTGTACGTTGGGGGCTGTCACAGTAAACAGGGAGAGTGGCAGCTCAGCACATCGTGTTGCAGCTGGAGCTGGAGAGGGTGTTTGTCCTCCAGATGACAGGTAGGAACCCTGAACCTGCAGTGCATGGTGTGAAACGAGTGTCATCTGTCACAGCACCTCGGTCTTCGAGGCTGCTGGTAACTGATCGAAACGACTTTGGTGTGAAGTAAATACTCTGCGGTCCTCTTGGCTTATTCTTAAGTTTTTGGGGAGTGGTTGTATCACGCAGCTGAAAGGAGCTTACAAAAACTTTTGGGTGTGCAGGCTTGCTTTTGGTGTGAAGTGGCCCTGCCAGAAAGCTGGTTCAGTTTGTTTCCTTGAGGTAATGTTTAGAGAAACCAACTTGGTCTCGCTTTTTAGCACGCCCTTTTGTGTGACTAATTTCTAAGAGGCCAAGCACAAGAGTACCTCTTGGCTCAGGTTTAAATTTGTGTGAGGAATCAGTAGTTTTAGCCAAAAAAAAAAGAAAAAAAAAAGTTGTTTAAATCAAAATTTTGAATTTGCCCAGAGAGGTGTTCGAGGCCAGGTTGGACGGGGCTTGGAGCAACCCGCTGTAGTGGGAGGTGTCCCTGCCCAGGGCAGGGGGGTGGAACTGGATGAGCGTTAAGGTCCCTTCCAGCCCAAACCATTCCATGATTCTGTGAAAAGGAAGGGGGGAAAAGAATTGCAAAGAAGCAAATCCCGGACTTGCCTGCGTGGGTCGTTGTTGTTTTTGATTGCTGGAATAATAGACAGCAATGAGGGAAAGGTTGGACATCGCTAGGGTTAATGAGGGCATGCCAAATTATTCTGCACTCTAAAAGTTCTTGAAATGTGCACCTGTAAAAATCACATTCTGTCTTCACCTGCTCAGTTACGACATCATTTTGGCAGCTGATCAGTCTTGTGTTCTTCGTGTAGTTGAAATCAAGATGTCATCTCAAGACAACATGAGAACACTTGTTTCCCGTTCTGCTGGTCTTTAAAATGAAATCTAGCTAAAATCACGTAGACATTTAAAGGATAATAGGACAAACAATTACGATCACTGCTGGAGCTTGTAGACGTCAGAAATGTTCCAGCATGTTGGGGAAATGTGCGTTGGATGTCTTGCATCGCATGCGACGTCTCTTAACATCATGGCCTTAGACTCTCTTTATGGCAGAAGGTTGTCAAGACATTTTCCACTCTCCTTAAGCAAGCAGTGAGAATCTATGCAGTTCCGCTTTGGATTATGTCTGCGCCTCATCCGAGGTGCCGTGGCAGCTCTCTGTGCTGGCGCTACCTTTGAAATTGTTAACTTGGGTGCTGAGAGCAGGATAGTGCTGGCTGTATCGCGCTGCCTTTCAACTTGCACAGGTTGTAACCTGTATGTTGTACAGCTAAAGTCAGACTAAAAGGAAGCTGGCTTCATTTAATAACAGGAAGCGCTTCCAAGTTTGGACGTGGAAATCTCCGAGTACTTATGTTTTAAAGTTCAAGTCAGGCTAGCAAATGAATTCTGGTGCAAGCGAGGGAGGTGAGAGCCATCCTGCTTGTCCCAAGGAAAAGGGTTTTTCATCGAGGTGATGAAATGGGATATGAAAGAAGACAAGGAAAAGGCTGTCTCTTAAATTAAACACAGGCAAGCAACCATCCATAACCATCTCTCTCTTTGTAGCTGCTTTTTTCCTATCTTTGTTCTTTGGATGTGTAAGAAGGGTTTCAGTCGCGTTGCTGTGAGCAGCTTGAGAGCTTTGTGTTGTGAAGTGGTGGGAGGAGGAGGATTCTAATCGCTAACAAAGCCTTGCATTTCTTGTACGGTTATTGAATAGTAATTGTAAACTGATTCTTCAAACCAAGCAGCAGGAGCCAGTTGATGCTGTAGGGAGTATTGCTGTTACTGGCACGTACCTATGATGCTTCTGCCCTCAGAGATCGTTTCACCTAAGAATAATTTTAGCAGAATGAGTTAGCAAGCTTGTTTGCACTAATTGGTGAAATTAGTGTGAGTGATGGAGCCAAGTAGCATCCTGGACACTGTTCAAACCATGAAATTCCGAGTGTTGTGTTGAGTTGTGGCCAGGAATATTTTATCTCTCCAGCGATGATGCTCATCCCAGGCTGTGCTGGCCCAGGTACCTCCAGGAGCACCTGCGCACCTTGATGGTCCCTGTCACTCTGGAGGCTCCAGGGTGTCCTCTGCTGCCCTGTTGCTGAAGGGCAGGACAGTTCCATCCCTCCAGCTTCCGTCTGGTTTGGGGAGAATCCAGCTGGTTCTTGTTCAGGCCGAGCTCCCTGAGATTTTAATATCCTCAGCGTGCTTGTTGACATAGTAGTTTGGTCTGCTGATGGAATGCCGATTCAGTTGAATTTTGAGCAGAACTCTGTGGCTGGCTTCTCTGATTCCTGAGCTATGTGCCTCTATGCGTCATGAATCTTCCAGGAAGAGTTCTGTTTCTGTGCCCTCAAAGGATCTCGTGTGCAAAGCAGGTGCTTGGGGTCTTTGGTTTTCTCTAGAGAAAGCACTGTGCTGAAAATCTGCCTCCTGGTTGGGTGGTAATCCCCTCACCCATGGAATCGGCCTACACAGTCATCGCAGACAAATCCGAGCAGCATAGTAGTTGATGTGGATTTGATTGTTAAGTCTCTCACAGAGGGATTAGTCTCCTGGTGATCCCGATGGGTCCTCTCAAAGCCGGTGTCGCATCTCAGGTTTCACAGCAGTGCGTTAATGGGTTGTGTTCAAGCCCCGAGACCGCTCAGTTTCCTCTTGCGAGGACGTCGCAGTAAATTACTGGGACGCGTGTTCTCCAGCCTCCCTCCGTGCGGATTGAGGACTGGACAGCGGACAGGCTTGTGTTCCAGTCTACAAAGGTCATCTACAGAATCTGAAACGGGGAAGGAAAGGCGGGTTGAGATGATGGGAAGCTCACAGCCGACAAATAGTCTACTCTTCAAAGAATTTTGAGCACAGACGCGGTAACTAATGTGCTTAACGGAGGATTATTTAATAAAAATACCAAAAAGCTGCTGCTTTTTATTCTGACCTGGTTAATGGTTTTCGTCCAAAACAACTGGGACACGTTCTTAGGAAGCTGATAACGTTAATCACCATTTTCTAAAACAAAGGTAGCTAAAATATGACTTCGTCATAGTTATTGTTATTATATAATACAGTTAACAGCCTTCTTAAGTGAGGGAATGGTGATAATGCAAGGCACCTTACTTGTATCAGAGGTTTTTTTTATCCTTTTTTTTTTTTTTTTAATGGTGCTTTTGTTGAAGTCGGTTGACTTTAGCCTTAGCTCTGCACCGTGAAATACGCAAGCAGCGCGCACTGGTTAGCTGCTGCTCTTCTGGGGTGTCTTTAATGACGCTTAAGATGTTAAAGGTCTTGTTCCGCATTAGAAAGTCGCGTGAGGGCAAACTCCTGTGGCCAGCCGAGCTCAGCTCCCAAGCCTGATTTGAACCAGCTCTGCAGCGGTAAAGTGACAGACTTAAATCTGTTCACGTGCATGTATGTTTGTCTACAGAGTAAGCTAAAATAGGCTATGCAGTAACAGCTGGTAGGCAGTTTAAGAAGCTGCTGCTCTTCAGCTGCTCGCTCCTCTTTTCTCATGAGGGGAAACTTCTAGATTCTCCTAGCGCCAAAATTTCAGGACTCGGGCTGGCCTGCCTTCCTAGGATGCGTTTAAGGGATGTTTGCCCTATTCATGCGCAAGGGGAGCTGCTTTACCTCTGCGTGTTCTCGGGGTGGGTGCGTGGGGTTTTTTGTGCGGATCAGAGAGTTGGGGAGTGATGATGCTGTTGAGACACTGGTAAGTATGTATGGTATCTGTACGGTGTCCTGCACCTTTTTCCTGGAGGCTTGAAGTAAGTGTATTTCTTTTTACATCTCTGGGAAGGGAGCAGCACGTGTGATAGGAAAAGGCCGAAAACGCCTCGCACCTTTTGTGGTGAAGTTAGCTCCAGCTTACAGCGAAACCCCATCTGTTGCTTTGCGCAAGTCAGAACACGCTGAGCTGCTGTTTTGTGCCTGTGCTTTATGTCTGTCTCCCCCAGAGGGTAGAAGCTCTCAAGAAGTGCTATAGGTGCTTTTAAAGATAGTCGAATGGAATTTGAGTACCCCTGCTGCACTCAGACGCAACACGTTTGGCACTTTCCAGGCAATTCAGAACTGTGAGGTAGATCCTGCATCATCGAGTCCACGTGTGGGACTGTGTGTTTGAGGGTCAGGATCACATCCCTCGGGTTACGTACCGTGCAGCTTGGATGCTGTCCAAGCCCTTGACTGCTTGGTTTTTAGTTGCTCTTTCCAAATATGTGCTTTTTCTAAAAGAGACAAGGCAGTTGACGTTTGAATGGGAACACAGGCGTCCTCGGGGACCGCGCTGAGGGTGTCCTCGGGAAGCTGCTTCTTCCTGGTAGCAGCAGGTGGGAGCAACAGCGTCCGGAGCAAAGGGACTTGGCGATGGGCAATGGGACATCGCCTGCTGGTGACTGTTCAGCACTGGACATCTTTCATGCCTTCTGTCCAGATCGCACCGAGCCTATCCGTGGGTGTTCTCTGTGCCTGGAGCGCCGATCTGCATCGGTCGATGAGCTGGAGGCAGCAAAACAAACATGGTATTTGATAACGATAATAAGGTAGTGCAGATAGGCTGCATCAAATGGCTGTAATTAGCAGAGGAAGAGATGACTAAATCCAGGGATGCCATCCCTCCATCTGTGGTCATTTTGTTGCCAGCTGGGTACAGCCAGGGAAGCTGGTTGTAGCTCTGTATGTTTAAATTGCCTCTGACTTTGCTTTTCCAGTTGTATGTGACCTGCCTTTAGAAGTTGTTAAACTGTTGTGCTTGGAAGAGGATTGGAAATCTGGCAGGCAAAAAGTGCCCTGGGCGAGAGAAGCACCTCTTCCATATGCAGGGATGTGATGTGCCAGGTTAGTGAGGTGGAGCTTGGGAATACTTGCTTTCCTCGGTAGCTTGAGCAAGAAGAAGAAATCCACCCCTCTGTGAGGGAAATGGATTTGTTAGTTCCCATGTGTTCCGGGAGTGTGCGGGGAAGGTTCCCTTTCCTGACATACGGCTCCTGTCGTCTCGTACTCCCCGCAACGCAATCTGAAAGCGGAGCACCTCCGGAGAGCCGGGGCAGCCCCGTCAACCCCTGGCACTGGTGCCGGCGTTGATTATTGTTTGGCAGAGTAACACGGCTCGGCTCGTCTGGGGCCGTGGTGGTTTTCCAGCGTTTCTGCCGGATGAGCTGCGTCGTCACGTGCAGCCTTTCTTAACGTCGTCTCTGCTCAGTAGCCACGTGATGAACTGGCTCTGTCCATACGGAACGAACACGCTGTTCGGAGCGCTGTTCCCATGGCGCGGACCCGCTGCTGCGAAATCCTGGTGTTGGGAAAGCGTTGGAGGTTTATGGGTGTGCAGCGCCAGGAGGGGAAGCCTTGAGGGATCCCAGAGGAGGAAGGCAGTGAGGAGCGGCTGGCAGTGCTGGCAGAAGAGTTGTTCCAGCCTGCTGCTGTGTCGCCGGAGAAGGTGGGAACGCGAAGGGTTCCACATGGCTGTGTGGGATTGGGAGCAGTCCCTTGAGCAGCTGAGATGATAGACTAAAATGTGGCAGGAGGGAGTCTGTGTGTAGGTGCGCCGTTGCGAGTCAGATGACTTCTGTGAGAAGTCTAGGAGGTCGTGGTTTTCCCACCTGGTGTAAATATCAAATAATACCTGGCTTTATGTGTGCTTTTGAAGGGCAAGTTGTTAAAAAAAACCATACTAGTCGCCTGAGTGGCACGTGCATTCTCCTCTGGGACTTCTGCCCTTACAGCAGGTGGCAAGAATATTGTCTAATCTCTGTTCATACGAGTTTGGCACTGAACTCTTACTTAAAGGACGTGGGGTGGCCTGCAGTTCTGAGGGGACAGCTGTGATTCTTGAGGTAAAAGCTTCTAGGTATGGTGAAACTTGAATAGCGCTTGACTCTCGCAGTCGGGTTCGAGTGCTGCCATAGTTCACATAGCTGAGACGAAGGGGCCTGAGCTGTGTTGAACACGTAGATAGGGAAATCTGTCAAAAATCAGTTGTGCTCATGAAGCTTACTGGGATAGTGCTTCGTCTTGTCCACACTTGAGAAATGTTGGAAGATGCGCAGGATTCACGGGTGAACCCCAGCAGGGATGGAAGCTGTATATCCAGTCAAGTCTCACGCTGCTTCGTTTCGGGGGAGGCTGGGAATTAACTTAGTTATTTCTTTGGATTTGTTTGTCAGTGCTTGTGGTACGGTAAGGTCTTAATGATCTGGCCTCACCATATCAAACCCACTTGTCTTTGTGCACAGAGATTTGTAAAATGCACTTTGTCTTTGCTAACCCAACAAACTGTTTTTCCAGCGGTCGGCTTGAGCTACTGGAGTGAAATCAGGTTTCCAGTGCAAATGCAGTGGAATAACATCTGCCCCTGCTTACGGAGGAGCTTCCTACCTTTTTGTCTTAAATGTGGGGTGGTTTTTTTTTCCTTGCTAGGCTAAAGAAATTCTTACAAAAGAATCCAATGTGCAAGAGGTACGTTGCCCCGTCACCGTCTGTGGGGATGTCCACGGTCAATTCCACGACCTTATGGAACTCTTTAGAATTGGTGGGAAATCGCCAGACACAAATTACCTGTTCATGGGAGACTACGTGGACAGAGGCTATTACTCGGTGGAAACGGTGACTCTTCTAGTAGCGCTGAAGGTATGTTTTGACAGCTTTTCTCCAGCAGCCGTGGGCAAAACCGTGCTTTTGGGGAGTTTGGAAAGAATTGCTCCTCCCGTTGCCGCTGCCGTTGGGTGTTAATGGACGCGTGCTGTTGTGTAACAGCGCTGACTGCTTGCCTGCTGTTTGAAATACTCTGTCACTGTTTCTCTCAGTATTGATGGCACGTTTCTTGTGTTAAAGAAGAGTTTTCTTTGTCAATAGGTGCGTTACCCAGAACGCATTACAATACTGAGGGGCAATCACGAAAGCAGACAAATTACACAAGTGTACGGCTTCTATGACGAATGTCTGCGAAAGTATGGCAACGCCAACGTCTGGAAGTATTTCACAGATCTGTTTGATTATCTTCCACTTACAGCTCTAGTAGATGGCCAGGTAAGCCTTAAATAAGGGAAACGCTCCGTTTTGTAGAGTGACGCGTGCCGTATTGTCTGACCTCTATGTGAGCAGTCTCAAACAAGCTCCCTTAACTTGCGATCTGAATTTTTTTAAAGCCCGTGTACTTACTGTGGATTTGGGGAAGAATATAGTGAGCTGTTAAATGACTGCTCAACAACTGGGGATGCCCTCGTGGCACATTAGACGTGAGTTGTTGTGGCCGTGAGGCGAGATATTAAAATGGAAGGCATGGTGTCTTTGCTGTTGCTTTGATCTCTGTATGCAAGGTGCAGCCTTTTAGTTTTGTTTCCCTCTGCAGGAATTAAATTTGATTTCTCTGCTGTGAGGCTGAGATGGCTGTAATCGTAAAAGAATAACAGAGTTAAACCCAGCTATTTCTGAGATTGGTCTTCCCATAACAATATGCGCTGAACGGTTTGCTTTTTTTTTTTTTTTTTCTTTTTTCTTTTCCGGAACAGATATTCTGTCTCCACGGTGGCCTCTCTCCATCCATAGATACACTGGATCATATCAGGGCTCTGGACCGCCTGCAGGAAGTTCCACACGAGGTAACAGGAAAGGAAATGCATCATTAACTTAGATAGCTGTTGGTGGAAAATGCAAATGTAGCCTCCCATTGAAATCCATTTAAACAGCGAGACACACAGTTACACAGCAGATTACTGCTTTTATAAGAGCTAGAGCAGATGAACATCCATTTGGGCAAAACACACACGAGTCAATATGGCTTTGATTACATCAATCTACAAAGGGAGAGCTATGGGGTTTTCACAGCTGTTTTTTACAGAATCATGGGATTTTTTTGACTGTCACTCTTACAAGAATAGTATTTGGCAGGGGAAGGTGTTTACTACCTTCAGCCTCGTTGCAGGCTTGCTTCTGAACAGACAACCGCCATGTGAAGCTGGGTTGTGTCACCATCCTTCCTCCCCAGTCAGCCCTTTCTTCTGTGGTGTTTCGCTTTGTTCCTCTATTTCTGGGGGCCTGAAAACAGGTAAACAACCCTGCTGTGGGACAAGAAGATCAGGACTGAAGAACCCACCTTCTGAGCTCCCAGGGCGGCGGTTGGCTCTGTGTTGGAGTGGTCGGGTCTTACAAATGGGTCTGAATTGTTCCCTGATTAAAACAAACCACTTGTCCTGCAACATCTTGGGTATAACAGCAAGAACAACGCAGCAAGTGCTGCCCAAGCCTTCCAGAGACCTGAAATAAGCTGTGTAAATTGCTCCTGGAACCGGATGTCCCCTGGTGGGACATCTACCTGTAGCTAGGTGTAATGATTATATTGTTGCTCTGGGGTTTTCCCGGTGTTGCACACTGAAATTTGGCTGTCCTGAGGACCTCCACCTGTAGTCAGCGTGATCCCTACCGCAGAGCTTGGATCGGTGGGTTGGAAACAGCAAGAGGCTTGGATAAATGCTCGAGTGTTTTTACTGCCCCTTAGTAGCTCAGCAAGAAAAGCCGCTGAGCCACATTTGTGTTAGAAGATGTACGCCACAATATTTTTGTACGTGCAAGAGGAGCTGGGCAGAGCTTTCTGGTTGCACAGACTCCTTTTTCAGTCCACTGTGTACATACTCATTCCTTTGGGAAGGATGCTGACTGATTGAGTAATTAGCCAGTAGTACGTGTGTTAAATAAACTCATGCGCCTCGTGCAGGGAAGGACATGCTGGCAGTCTTTTTACTGTAAATAAAATCTTTTTTCTAAGTGTCTCTTTATAACAGTCTTGCTAGTGATCTAACGAAAAACGCTTAATCTTTTTCAAGGGTCCCATGTGCGATCTGTTGTGGTCGGATCCGGATGATCGTGGCGGCTGGGGTATATCTCCACGTGGTGCCGGCTACACGTTTGGGCAAGATATTTCCGAAACATTTAACCACGCGAATGGTCTCACACTGGTCTCCCGTGCTCACCAGCTTGTCATGGAGGTAGGGCAAGCGCTCCGCTGGATGGGGCTAACAAAACCTAGTGGCCAATTCTTGCCTCCCCTCTGAGACCTTCCCCTGGTGGCTTTGCATAAAGGCACGGATAAATACCAAAAAGGGACTGAAAACAACAAGCAACATAAAATGGTGTGCTTTCACCTGCGATGTAAGTAAGGGGATGTTCTGCCCTTTTTCCCTCCCCGCTCCATCTCCGAGTGAACTGCCAAAGGGACACTGTCACACCCTCTTTGGGGAAGTAATAATCTCCTTACACGCTGGCTGCTCTACTTAGGCTGCTGCTGCAGTAAACATTGTCCTGTAATACTCGGCAGTCAGATGTGACGGGGATTAAGCCGTGATTTGGGCTGTTGATAGGCTATTCCTGGGTGTCTTGCTGGAAAAACGCCAGGTGGGTCAATGGAGCAGATGTATTTTTAAAATCTGGTTCAAGTAGATCCCTTAAGTAGTACCGTGTGTCCAAAGTCACTTGCATCCAGCAGGCAAAAGTCTCGTTTGCGGTGGATGGAAGCTGAAGGCATACCTAAAAATCTCCAGCTTTCTGTGCAGTACGGTCAGTAATTTGTATAGAAAATGGCTAAACACACAAGTGACAAATGGCCGATCTCTCTGTAGGGTGGTTGAAGCCGGTTTTGCCACGTGACTCCCGCTTGTTCTTGCGGTTGGGTGCTTCTTTTAAAATGAAGCTAAGTCAGTTGGAAATACTTTCGAGAAGTCTACGGTTTCACAAATGCTTTGGATCGTTTCAGGCCGTAAGAGGAACTTCAGATGGGCTGAGGTTTGAGGTTTAACAGATTTGGGGTTTTTTTTTTTTCTTTCTCTTTTTCTGGCAGGGTTATAATTGGTGCCACGACCGAAATGTGGTTACCATTTTCAGTGCGCCCAATTACTGTTACCGTTGTGGGAACCAGGCTGCTATCATGGAACTAGACGACACTTTAAAATATTCCTTGTGAGTAACCTGGCGCGGGCTCTTCTCTCTTCCCAACCGTTGTGAGGAGTGTCTGATCCGTTCCAAAAGGGTTCTTTTCGTGAAAAGCCAGCTCAAACCACTCTGGAGTTAACGTTATGTGCTCTACCTGCAAGAATATATAAAAATAAGTAGCGAGTTAAGCTCTTAAAAGCTTCTCTTGAGTACTGCGTTAGCTGCCTTTTCCTGACTCTCCAGAGTTGGAGCTTCTGCGTTTTCTTAATCCGTCTCTTGCCCAAGCTCGATGGAGAAGAGTAAAGGTGGATTGATTTCTGTATTTATTTTTATTTTTGGTAGCTTCAGGCTTTGTAAAGATGGGTGAGGGAGTCTGAATTTTGCATTCAGCTGAGCTGGCGTGAAAGTAGCCATGGGGCCGCCGAAGTGCTGACTGCTGGGTTGCATTCGCTCCGTAAAGCAGCTTTTCCACCAGCTGATGAGTTTTGAACTCCCACGGGCGCTTGTTTTGGGACAGTGAACCTTTTATGTGGAAGCAGCTGGGATGAGTAAAGCAATAGCAGCAGGAGAGCAAGCCTAGTTTTTATCGTGGCATTGGGAAATACCTTGCGGAGGAGGGAAAATGATCCCTTTTTCTTTTCCTGCAGCCTCCAGTTTGACCCAGCACCTCGTCGCGGGGAGCCTCATGTTACCCGTCGTACCCCAGACTACTTCCTATAAACCTCTCCTAACCTTTGTAGAAGGAAGTACACCTGGCATTTTAACAGAGCAACAATATTTACACGTTTCTGTAAGAAATCGGGGTTCGTCTCAACTTCAAATCCCCATCATGGACCAAAACGTGCCATACAGAGGACGAAGAGCGTTTAGCACAACTTGAGACTGAATTCCTTACAACACTATATATATATATAATCTCTCCTATCCCCGTTGGTCCGACAGTCGGTTTGCCTGCTGTATTTGTAATCCTTGGGTTTTCTTCTGGACTGCTCCGAGAGGAAGGGCTAACTCTAGTTAACGCTTCCCTCTCCTTTGGCGCTTCCTTGTAAATTTTCAGTTCTAGTGTTTAACTGGCATGAATTAAGAGTTTTATTTTCCGGGGAAATGCACACTAACTTCCGCCCCCACCCCTCGCTCTTCTTTTTAATTTGAAAGACCCATCGGCTTAACTGGAGAAAGGAAGCAATTCCTGCTTGGGAGTACGTTGTCATAACACGGATAAAAGCGTCCCCCTTTTCGCTCGCTTCCCGTTCTGTGTTGATCCTGCC
>VZSF01006032.1:0-12603 GCA_013398295.1 Chionis minor | reverse complement strand
CCAACCTAAACCATTCTATGGTGATTCCATGATTCTAATGCACGGCATCGCCAAGAGCTGGAGGGGAAGAAGCCAATACCTGGTCTGGGGCAAAAAGCCTCTTCATGCTGCCCAGGCGTTTCGGGGAAGGTGACACCACAGCTCCAAACCAAATCGGGCTGATGGGTAGAGCGTCACTTCAGAAAACACTTCTTTCCAGCACAGCTTGGAAAGGAAGGAAGCACTGCAGGTACCAAACCTGCCACAGCCGTTAATTGTGAGGATGGGGGCGCTCGAAGCCACGCAGGGCTTCCAAGCCTACCATGACTTCCCATTGTCCTCTTGGCAGCATGCCGTTATCTTAATGCCACAAGCACATGAACTGGGTGCTCATAAACAAACCTTAAACCTGTGACTGTTGAAGTTCTGCTGAGAAGAACTACGTCAGGCAGGCTCCGCGGTGCTCAGATTAAGTTAAAGGAAGACTGCCTCGATGGAGGAGCACCGGGTTAGAGATCATTTAGGCAAACTTGACACCCACAAATCCATGAGCTCTGATGAGACCCCCTCCGAGTGCTGAGGGAGCTGGCAGATGTTATTGCAAAGCTGCTCTCCATCATCTTTGAAAGGTGATGGAGAGCAGGCGAGGTGCCTGAGCACTGGAGGAAAGCCAATGTCACTCCAGTCTTCAAAAAGGGCAAGGAGGAAGACCCGGGAAACTACAGGCCAGTCAGCCTCACCTCCATCTCTGGGAAGATGATGGCACAGCTTGTTCTGGGTGTCATCTCAAAGCACGTAGAGGAACAGAAGGTTATTGGGAGTGCTCACCATGGATTCACCAAGGGGAAATCATGTCTGACCAATCTGATAGCCTTCCATGACAGCATGACGGGCTGGGTGGATGNGGGACAGACTGCACCCCCAGCCAGTTTGCTGGTGACACAGAGCTGGGAGGGGTGGGTGACACCCTGGAAGGCTGTGCTGCCATTCAGCGGGACCTGGACAGGCTGGAGAGTTGAGTGGAGAGGAACCTAATGAAGTTCAACAGGGGCAAGTGCAGGGTCCTGCACCTGGGGAGGAACAACCCCATGCACCAGTACAGGATAGGGGTGACCTGCTGGGAAGCAGCTCTGCAGAGAGGGACCTGGGAGTCCTGGGGGACAACAGGATGACCATGAGCCAGCAATGCGCCCTTGTGGCCATGGCGGCCAATGGTGCACTACAAAGAACGTGGCCAGCAGATGGAGGGAGGTCACCCTCCCCCTCTGCCCTGCCCTGGGGAGGCCACAACTGGCGTACTGTGTCCAGTTCTGGGCCCCCCAGTTCAAGAAAGACAGGGAGCTGCTGGAGAAAGTCCAGTGGAGGACTACAAAGATGATCAAGGGACTGGAACATCTCTCTGATGAGGAAAGGCTGAGAGACCTGGGGCTGTTCCGCCTGGAGAAGAGCAGCCTGAGAGGGATCTCGCCAATGCTTACAAATACTTAAAGGGAGGGTGGCAAGAGGATGGGGCTGGGCTCTTTCCAGTGCTGCCCAGCGACAGGACAAGGGGCAACGGGCACAAACGGGAACATGTGAAATTCCATCTAAACATGAGGAAAAACTTCATTCCTTTGAGGGTGGCAGAGCCCTGGAAGAGGCTGCCCAGAGAGGCTGTGGAGTCTCCTTCCCTGGAGACATTCCCAACCCGCCTGGCTGCATTCCTGTGCACCCTGCTCTGGGTGACCCTGCTCTGGCCGGGGGCTGGACTGGATGATCCCAAAGGTCCCTTCCAACCCTGCCAGGCTGTGATTCTGTGATACTCCATTCCATTCCATTCCACTCCATTCCATTCGCCTAAATAATAAGCTCCCTCGATGCGAGTGTGGCTCCCTGAGGTGTGAGAGGGCACTTTTCGCTTTCTGTAACCCCCGGCAGCCAGCACAGCACCGAGCAGACCTGGAGCCAGAGCATCCTCTCCAAAGGCCAGCCCGAAGAAGGGGCCTGCCCAGCAGCACTGCTCGGGAGGCTGGAAACAAGCTCCTAATGATGGGGGAAAAAATCTGGGATGGCGCCCTGGGATTCCCCCAGGATGTTCCTGTGCCCAGGAGCACTTACGGTCCATGAGCCCAAAGGAAAGAGATTAAAAATGGATTTTGGCGACCAGCACTGAGGCTGAGAGGTTTGTTCTGTGCTACCTTGTTCTGATTTCCCGATTTTCCTGATAAATCTAAGGTGGGATTTATGGTCTGTGATGAACTGGGTGTTCACAAGGAAACCTGAAACCGGCGACTCTGTTAAGTTCTGGTGAGAAGCACTAAGTTGTGCGGGCTCAGCGGTGCTCAGACTAAGTCAATCATTATTTCCATGTCATTCTTGAATTTCCAGACTCACTTGTTGCTCTCACTCCACTTTTTCTGCCCATATAAAAACCTTATTTCAGGAAGATTAACAGTGCCTTACATCCAAACTTCAGTCCCAATCACAGGCAGGTTTCTAGACACTTCTATTTCATTTCTCCCTTGCTGACCACGGCAAATAATCCTCCAGGCTCCCACACCATTTGCAGCAGGTGCTGCCGCTCATCCTTCTCCGTGCACCAACAGGGACACCCCCCCAGCCCAAATCCCCAGAATCCCTCCCCGCATTCCTGGTGATGCAGAAAAGCCAGGCTCCGGCTGCAGGGTTTTCCGGGTGATTTACACCTTGGTGCTGGCCCCTGGGCTGCCTCCTGCCTGTCCCTGCTGCTTGGGACTTGTCAGGGCAGCACTAGGGACAGGCAGGAGCTGCTCCTATGGTTTGGCACAGCGTGGCATGGCCCCCACAAGCCCTCCCCGCTCCAGAACCCTGTGGCCTCTTCCACCTCTGCCCATCTAGGATACCGGGGAGGGGATGCACGCTCCAAAGCTGAGGGTCTCCTGCTGCTTCTTGTAGCCCCACAACTCCCAGCCCAGGTGCTTCCAAGGAGTCCTGACCCACCACGAAACCATCCATCCCTGAGGTTACTTTTTATCCAGGTGAAGGATGGACCCTGGCAGCCTGGGACATGTTGCACGGAGGCAGCAGGACAGCCATGACACAAGAGAGGACCCTCAGGGGTGACAGCACCGACATGGCTCTGCCAGCCCCTGTCCCGCACTGTGACGTTGTCACCGCTTTCGCCCCAGTGCACCGTCACCCACTCCTTGCTGTGGCTGTGGGGACGGGGACAGGACGATGCTCACCTTGGTGTGAAACTCCATCTTGGTTCTCAGCAGTTTGAGGTAGATGCTGCAGAGCTGTCCGTAGCCCTCGCTCAGATGGCCCTGGGGACACCAAAAAGCTGCTCAGAACCTGGGGCAGGCTGTGAAAAAGCCTTCTCCCTTTGCAGCGTGAGTGACCCCCTCCCTCACCTCTCCCAAAAACACAGCCAAAACCCTCCTTGCCATGGGCTGGCTTGCAGCAAACGCGCTGAAAGGTTTTGGTAAAGACCTTCTCATCAACTTCTCTGCAGATTTCAATGCTGCATTTGACCACCAGAGTTGAGTTTTACCGGGTTTTGCCATAAAATAGTAAGAAGGCATTTGATTTTGAGGGAAGGGGATATTGGACACAACCAGCAAACCCAGCCCGGAGAGGTGCTGGTTGTCACTGCGCAGCCCTTGGAGCCTGGTTCCTCCTGGACATCACCACCACCCAAGCCAGCCCCCCGCTGCAGCTCGGCCAGGGCACTGGGTGTTGCCTAGGGACACCCTGGGTGTCCCCACGGCAGATGCTGGCAGCGTCAGCCACTTACCCACATCCTGCTCATGTCACTCAGCTCATTCTTGTATCTCACGGAGTCTTTCAGGACCTGGAGGAATGACAATGACAATAAGCAGGTGGCGCGGGCAGCAGGCAGAGCACCAGGGCAAGGTGTGCCCGACGTGGAGCTGGCAACTGGGGTGAGAAATGGGAGGTCTTGATGCGTTCCTGACCCTGCAGCCTGCTGGTGGTGTCACTACTGCCAGCCCCAAGGTGCCTCAGTCCCCCCACTGACACATGGGGCAGGAATCTCCTTGCTGATGGCCCCTGCACCGATGCCCCACGCCGAGCAGTTCCTCCAGCAGCAGGAGCTGCAGTGCAGGGGGGTTGTGGGCAGAGCAGTGCTGGGAAGGCTCCGGCAGAGCAAGCAGGGAGGGGTCCCTGTGCCAGTCCCACCCTGGAGGGCACCAACCCACCAGCATCTCCTGCTGCCCCGTGCGGAAAGGATTTGGCCCCGGGGCGGCTGCTGAGCCGAGCGGGTGGCACTCACGTTCGAGTGGCCGTCGCGGAGGAGTTTGTGGAAGACGTGGCAGAACTTCCAGCAGAGCACAGCGTTGCCCGACAGCGGCAGCCGGTTCACCACCGACCAGAAGGTCTGCGCCCCCTTCTCGTGGTGCGTGCCCAGGATGCATGGTGGCGGCCGGTCAAGGAATCGCTCCTCTCCCTCTTGGCGGTGATGGAGAGCAGCCACCCCCCAGCTGCCTGGTACCCGCAAAGCCACGGGGAACTGCGCCACCGCGGGGAGCTGATAAGCTGCCAAGCCTGGCTACCCGCTGTCCCCAAAGGTGGCACACGCTGTCCCCTCTCCTCCAGCCCCACACCACCACTCTGGGAGCACCATGGCACGCTCGGGGTTGGGGATGTGACTCTGCCGAGCCTTCCCGGCTGCCCTGCTGGGATGCTGGGGATCCGCTTTCAGTGGCAGGATGCTCCCAAGCACCTTCGGGGATTAAACATCCTCATCCCAGGCAAACAACCTGCTGCAGGCATCTGCCCCTCCCGCCCTCCCATGGGACGGCAGCACCGGGAGCACAAGGCCAGGCAACGGCTGCACCAGCAGGAGCAGCGACGCTGCGATGTGCTGGAAAACCCCCCAACCATCATCAGGAGCCCCCCACGGTCCCATCCAGCCACCCCTCAGCATCCCGCTTGCCTGGCTGTGCCAGCAACTCTCTCCACGCGTCACCTCAGCCGCTGCCCCTTTTCCGGGCGGCCCCAGCCCCGCTCCCACGCTCGCTTGTCCCACGGCCAACTTTGGGAAAGGATATTTCTGGCGTGTTTCTCCTTGACAGCCACTTCCTGCGCATTAATGGCCTTATTGATGCTGACAGTCTGCAAAAGAGAAGTGGTGGGGGCGGGGGGTGAGATGGGGAGGGTTCAGGCTCCCCCCTTGGTTCCCCCTCACCCACTGGGACCCCCCATGTCTGCCAGCACCTGTGGGTGGCTGGGTCCCATCCAGGTCCCCGGCCCCTGCTTGTGCCAGCTGGATGCTGCCTGTTGCCGGATGCCTTTCTGGGATGTGGTTGGCATCCGCCAGGTTCAGCTGCTGCCAGAACTCATTTACTCAGCATAATAACGCTGCAATTAAAGCATCCACTACAAAGGCCCCTCTCCTGCCCTCGGAGCGGTGGAATGGGCAGAGGGAAGGCAAATCCCTCTGCATCACGGGCAGCAGCCGGCACCCCTCTTCTGCTTTCAGGGGGAACTGAGAGGAAAGGGCGTTTCGGGGGGCACAGGGAATCCAGACATGGCCCCAGCTGGGGGATCAGAGTGGCAGGAGACGGACCCACCGCCCGCAGTGCAGGCAGCTGCCCTGGCTGGCACCCGCTGCCACCCCACCACCGACAGGCGCATCCAGCCACGGCGCAACCGCTCCCCACTGCCCGCAGCTCCTGCACAACCCTCCCGTGGGGCTGGTGGCCTGTCCCCACCACAACCCTGCCCGTCAGCCCCCCTTTTGCTCTCGGTGGGACAGGCAAACCTGGTGATGTGGGTGTTGGGGACTGCGGGAAGCCCACGTTCCCGCAGCCAGCACTCCGCTTCGCCTCCTGAGAGGCAGTGGCAGCCACTGGAAGCGTTGGCCAGGCAGGATATTTAACCCTATGCCATTTCTGCCCCTCGCAGAGCTGTGCTGGCAGCGAGGTGACACCATGGCTGCTCCCATTTGGCCACAGTTTGGGGAGAGCACAGCGACACCGGCACAGGGTCGCACTCTCCCCAAGCTCCTGCATCGCCTGTGGTGATGCCGGGTGCTTTGCCTGGCACCTGCTCCGCGAGGATCCCGCTGCTGAGGGAAGAAACCGTCTGGCTCACCGCTGCCAGAAGTAGCTAATTACTGATGTAAATCAATTAAAGCAGCAGGATTAATCCCAGCACCTTCCTCACTGCAGTCCTTCTGGCCCCTCTGCTTGCTCACCCTCTCTGAGGCAGCTCTGCTACAGCTTCGTCACCACCGACCCCGACGACTGCGCTGAGGGGGCTGGGGGGGACACGGGGGCAGCCACAGGCACTCCACGTACGGCTGGGCACAGCCCAGACCCTGCAGCACTGAGCCTGACCCACCTCCCCAAAAAATCCCCCTACCACCAAAGTATCCGCCAGCTGGAGCGGCGACAACATGCCAAAGGGCTGAGACAGCTTCTGATCTCACCCACCGCTGCCAACAACACCCCCATCCCAGGGCCGAGCACCCCCTCAGCTGGAACACAGGAGCTGGGTCCTGACGTCCCAGTACGAGCCAGTTTTGCTGGCTGCTCTCGAGCAGGGCTGGCCCATGCAGCGCCGCAGTGTTTGCAGCCCCATCCCGACGGTGCTGGCTCTGCCGGGGACCACGGCGGGTCTGCAGCTGCGACGAGCTGGTCACCACACTCCCTGCTTAGGGGCAACCACGGAGGGGATCAGTAAGGACCACGGAGGTGACCGTGGAGGTCATCAGTAAGATGCAGGAGGCTCATTTTGGGGTGGCAGGGGACCCAGATCACCAGCTGCAAGGCATGAGCATCCTGGTCCAGCAGCAGGCTGGACACAGACCAGACCTGCATCTTAACTTGCTTTTAAGAAAAGTTGGAAGAAACTCTGGCGGTGGAGAAACCTGACCCCACCAGACGTCTCTTCTCAAGGGGCTGGATGGAGGTGAGCAGGTTCCCAACACAGGAGGACCAAGGGTGGGAGCCACCTCTGCAGCCTGGCCCAGCAGCCACAGCCCCTTGTCTTTTATGAAAAACGGAAAATAAAATTCAGCATTTAAAAATCCCAACAAAATCCTCAGGAAGGCACCTCTCTGCCAGCAGCGGCAGCCTGGAGGGTGACGCCCATGTCCCAACAGCCATCAGTGACACATGCCATGGATCCAGCTCCGGGTGCAGCTTGCCCATGGCCAAAATCCCAGTCTGTAGTCATGAAGGTGCAGGCAGGAGTGTCACACTGTGCCACCCGGCACGGGGAGGAGCACTAGGATCCGCATTTAAATGCACGTCCCACCTCCGAATGGGACTCCTGGACCACAAGTAACAAGCTGAGCCAAAGCCGGAGCTGATGAGTGGAAGCTCGAAGCTGGAGGCAGAATGGGACTCTCCCAAAGCCACTCTCCCAAAGCCGGTGGCTTCACCACCACGTGTCCACTCCCACCGTCCTTGAAATACCGGATGGGGATGGTGTCCAGAAGGAAGCAGTGCCGGGGGCCACCACATCTCCAGGAAAGCTGGAAATGGAGGTCCCAGTTTAAGTGCCGTTTCCTGCCAGCTTTTCCTGGCAAAGCAAGGACACGTTTTTCCAACCAAACAGGCACCGAGTGACCCCGGAGAGTGGGGAGCATGGTGGGAGGGTGACGGGCGGCGGCCTCCAGGACCCTGCATCCTCAAGCCCACCGCTCCGTTTGAAGCACATGCAATGTCCGTGTGGATGTCAGAAACGATTTCCCAGGGAAAGCCGAATCCCACGCTTCTGTCCTTGCAGTTGTTGTGGGCATCTCACCTCCCTGCTGCATCCCCGAGGAGGGCAGGGGTCCCACCCCAGGAGCACCTCGGAGCAAGGACTCGGGAGATGCCCAAATTGCCGCTCCACCGGCCAGCGGCTCCAGCAGCAGCTGCGCAAGCAAACTGGAGGAGTGCAGGGAAGCAGGGAGGGACCGAGGCTGCCAGTGTCGTATCCAAGGGACAAGCAGGCTCGGGGAGGGTGACAGCGGCATACACTCCAGTCCTCGAATTTTGGCTGCGAAACTGGGTCAAGAAGGGAAATCTGGGGCTGCCTTGAAAGAAAGCTCACACCTCTTTGCCACGGAGATGGGGTCTTTCACCCCAGCCCCCGGGCGCTGCTTCCCAACACCATCCGGCTACTGGGATTTTAATTCTAATTCAATGACAAGCTTCTACACCACAAGGGCTGTTTCTAACCTGTCAGCCCACGAGCGCATCCCTGGCATCCCTCTGGCCAGTGGAGGCACGTCAGCCCCTGGTTCCCGTGCCCACGCGGGCACCCAAAGGGTTCCTCTCCTCCTGCCGCCCCCCCCAGTGCTGGGGACGGGGCAGGGGACCTCGGCGGGTGCAGGGAGCCTGTGTGGGGCAGCCAGGCCCTTCCTCCAGCCACACAGCGCTGCCACCACCACCGGGAAAGGAAACCCCAGTGTTTCCTCTTGTGCAACAGCGCTGTGGCAGCCGGGGCCAGCACAGGAGGGAGAGGAGAGGCCGGCGGGGCCCCGTTGGCCCCATGAGAGCTGCAAGGGGGGGGACACCGCCATGCCAGCAGCCCCCTGGCAGGGCCGCAGGGCTGGGGTGGGGGACAGAGCTCAGCGGAGCAGCACACAGAGCAGGGCTGGGCCACGGTGCTTGGTCGAGGCTGGCTGAGCAGCACCCGTACTGCTGCGAGCACCAGTCATGCTGCAAGCACCGGTCATGCTGCAAGGACCAGTCCCGCTGCAAGGACTGGGAATGCTGCACACACTGGTCGCGCTGCAAGGACCGGTGCCGCTGCAAGCTCTGGTCCCGCGCAAGGACTGGGAACGCTGCACACACTGGTCGTGCTGCAAGGACCGGTGCTGCTGCAAGCATCGTTAGCGTTCCCTTGGTTAGCGCCCTTCCGAGCATCTCTTGGGCGGCATGAGGAAGCCCCACGGGAAGGCTCAGGCCATTCAGAGGAGGAGCAGAGTCAGGTAATATTCAATGCAGTATCTCTGCCCCGGCGCAGTGGGACCTGCCTGAGTGGCTTCTCCTCCCTCAGCAGCACCCAGGGGATCCCCGGACCACGCAAGGTGGCTTGATATGTCACCGCAGCCCTGTCCCGGGGGAATTTACCGCCGTTCCTGTGGGACTCCAGGAATCCTGCTGGCAAGGAGCGAGCTCGAGCACACCCCGCAGGACCCCCACTGACTCCTGACCCTCACAGGGAGATGCAACACCAGAGCAGAGCCAGCGATGGCACCAGGGTGACCCCCACGACCATGGCTCACGTCAGCTAAAACCCCTCTGCAACCACAGGCTGCAGACAGGGACAGAGGAGCCCAAAACTGCACGGAGGGAGCCGGGACAGAGTGAGAGAGGCTTTCTGAGCACCAAGAAACACTCCTCTCTTGCACATGCACATACGCACACCCTCACGCCCCTGATAGATCTCCCCAAATTACACTCTCAGGCTCCTCGGAATTGCAAATCTCCCGTCCGGCAGCGGCGAGCCAAGCTCTGGTCAGGAGCTGCACAGCACCTTCCCGCTTATTTCCAAAAGGAAATGAGTGTTGATTAAAGAATCCAGAGCTATTGCAAATTATTTGGAGAAACTGAGTAAGTCACAGCGCAAATCCTCTTCATAATGCTCCCTCATTTCTCCTTAATTCCTTTCTATAAATGGAGAGCTGGGACGAACCATACCTCCTGAAAACCGCTCGCAACCGAGCCCGGCAGATGCAGGGGCTCCGCGGGAAGCAAGCGAGCACAGAGACCTGACTACAACAAGCCTGGGGAAAAAAAAAATTAATCCGTGAGCTTAATTAAATTGCGAATCCCAACGTAGCAAGGCTTCGCTCTGGCCACAGAGATGTGCAGGACGCTGGGATGCGAGTGAGCTTTTCAGAGAGCACACGTGTCTCTCTAAACATCGCTCACCAACAGCAGCTAAAAACAAGTCACAGCCTCGGGAAAGGTTTTTCTCCGGCAAAATGCCGAAGCAAAGCCAGCTGGATAACGCCTATTTGGCTGCATCCGCTGCTGGATCCATGAGTTTGGAAAGAAAGCGCTCCTCTCCCGGCCAGCCACACGCTGGGATGAAGCACCTGCACTTGCGAACATCTCCCTGAAGGTGCTGCCGCCCTTCCCGCCTCCTGCTCCTACCAGATGAGAAATAATCCCCAAAATGACACAAATCTCAGATTTCTCTTTGCTTGGGCCAGAAATACAACCACAATTCCCCCAAAGTAACATTGGCCTCAGCGTTAAAAACCCTGAAACGTCGCGGCATCTGCCGGGGTTTGGTCCCAGTGGTGCTGGCTCGAGAGGTACCTCTCGAGGAGGAGATGTCAACGCCACCAGCTGGGACGCCAGCAGGAGGAGGAGGACTGAGGTGTACTAGAGACAGCCCTGAATCTCCAGGGACACCAGCATGGGGGCAGCTAGGGTGTGTTGGGGGACACCTTGCCCCACACCTTGTCCTGCTGCCCCCGCCCCCCACCGCCCCACAGCACATGGGATACCCCAAACCAGAGTCACTGGGAGGTGGCCACAGGCTCTGCAAGCCACGTTAGAGGCCAACGCCATCGCCACGAGGCTCTTCTCGGCAGAGACCTGCCGTGGCATCGCCACCTCTGGGTCTGCTCGCCCAAGGTTGGGAGGATGATGACTTCAGATCAACATCATGCTTGATGTACCCACCGTCAGCGCTCTCCCACACATGGCAAAGCCCGATGTGAGCGTTACGGAGAAGCTCTTCCAGCACACGCAGCGTTTCCAGGGGAGAAACCACCTGGGCCAGGCCAGGAAGGGGTGATGTGATATTCAGAGGTCTCTACCCCACAAGGAGACATAAGAGTATGGCAGCTGTCGTCCAACTCCCACCAAGGCCTTTGCCTCGTGAGCTGCGGTACCGTAATCATGATATAAAAATGAAAATAAGTTGAAGGACACACACTTTGAGTGCATCTGAACAGACCACCCCATTAGCTTCCAGCTCCTCCTGAGGGCGGCAGGGTGGCATCAAAGCAGAGGCTGGGATCCACGGGGTGATGTGCCCATGAGCTGCCTGCACAAGGACTTAACCCACCGCTCCTCCTGGCCTTTCCAGAGCCTCCAGCAAAAATCCCGAGTTCAACACTGTCATGAGAGCTGGGGCAGGACGAGACAGCGCAGTCTGATCGCTTCTCCGTCTTTGAGGCAAGCAAAGGGAAAGAACAAAGACCACCAGCCCACCGAGATGTGGTGGGTCCCAAGGACTCGAGCGAGGCATCCGACGCCGGAAGGGGAGAGCCGGGCTGGTCACCAGCGGCTGGAAGGGTTTGGTTCCACCGACGTCAGAGCCGAGAATTTGTTACGTTGAACACATCACTGCCCACCACTGGGGAACCAGCACCCAAAGTGTCCGGCCACTGGATTTCTCCAGTGCCATAAACAATTTATGCAGATTAATTACTCGGACGTGTGCTTTTTAAACGCGGCGCAAAGCATATGGACATTTCCCATACACGGATAAACATTTGGGAAAAAAAAAAGACAGCAAAAAACCTGATTTTGGGGAGAACTGGGGGCACAAAGGGAGGCTACAGAAGAAGCCAAACCTCACCAATGACCATCAGGGAAGGTGACACCATAAAACTCCAGCTGAGACAAGTCAACCACGGCTGCGGCAGAACCTGGGCAGTGCTTTGGTCACCTCCAGCACCAGCCCTGGCTCCCGCTGCCGAGCACTGGCTGCAACCGGAGACCCCACAGCACAACCAGACCCCGGCACAGGTGGCTGGATCTGAGGAGAAGCGGAAAACCAGGAGGCTCCCCAGGACCCCTGCACCCGTCCGAGGCTGCTCCCCGCGAAAAACACCTGTTACTTGTCTCATTTAATTACTGGTACGGGCACTCCATCACTCGTGTTCCGTGTCGCCCAGCCGGCTTGGCCACTGCCGGAGCGTCATCCGCGGGCTGCTCTGTTAGCCAAGCTTTTAATTTTAAACGGGGATTTTACGCGGAGATAATCTCTTCCAGCAGCGGTGATTTCGGTAGGGGAGGGAGGATGGCTGTGTTTTCCAGGGTCGGTGATTGAGGAAGGTCCTCCATGGCTTTCAAATATTCCTGATAACATTCCAAACGGTCCCCGCCAGAGTATTCCGTTTCCCCACAAATGCAAAGATTTGGGCATTTTATAGAACGGGAGGAAATAAAGGAGCGAGACCCGAGGATGCGGGGAGCAGACACCAGGAGCTCAACTCTGGACACGCATTTCCATGATCGCTGCCATCCCAGGACCGACCCTCCTTGGGAAGCGTTACCCTGGCCGAGCATTGCCCTAGTGGGATGCTCCCCAATTCTGCGGAGCCGGGATGCCCCGGGGATGCGGAGCCCGGCAGTGCCACGGTAGCTTTAGTGGGAATCCTGGTGTCCCTTCCCGTTTTCCCTCCGGGATGTCTGCATCCTGCAGAACAGCCAGGACCCCCGCGGGCCCCACGCTGCGCCCAAGGGACCTTCCCTGTCCTCGCCCCGGCTCTTCCGCAGCGCTGCAAAACCCAAATCCCTTTCGCAGGTGAGAAGCACAGGGGACCAACACGCCTCCCTGCAGCAACAGACCCTAAACCCCCACTTTTCACCCCAAACTTGCTTCCATCCCCAGTGCGTGGGTGAGGGGCTGCGCTCAGGAGGGGACCGCGGTACGTGGGGACACGGGGGACACGGGGAC